>MU119682.1:0-13898 GCA_014904845.1 Acephala macrosclerotiorum | reverse complement strand
TTCAATAAATACAAATAACGAATTTTTTTTAATAAACGTATTAATATAAATCGTTAAAAAATTATTATTAATTATATATAAATTTAAATAATATTTCAAAATTATATTTTAATTTTTTTATTTTAAAATTAAATTAAAAAAAATATTAAAACGATAATTACTTATTAATTAATTTTTTAAATCGTTGAAATTTTTATTAAAAAAAAATTTCTTTTTATTATATTTTTAAATTATTAATTTTAATTTCTCGTAAAAAACTTTATAATTAAATTATTAATTTTTTTTATTTATTATAAATATTATAAAATTTTTTATTTTTTTTAATAATAATAATAATAAATTATTCGTTGAAATTTTTAAGATTTTCGTTATTATTTTTAGTAAAATATTATTTTTTATTAAATATATTTTTATTACGTGATTTTTTTAAACGTTTTTAATTGTATTATTAAATTAATTTTTTATTTAATTCGTTCGACGAAAAAAATACAAAAATTTTATTTTAATTACAATTTTAATCGTTATTTTAAATTTTCAATATTTTTTTTTTATATAATACGATTTAATAATTATAAATCGAAAATTAATTAATTTGTAAAATATATTAATTGTATATATTTTATTATCGATTATTAATAATTAATATAATTTTTTTTATTCGTTTTTTTTACGTTAAATATATATAATCGAAAAATTTAATAAATTTAATATAAATTTTATATTTAAATTATTTCTTATTATAAACGTATTATTAATTTAATATTTAATATATAAAGAATATATTTTTTTTAATAATTATTCGAATTCTTTTAATTTTTTTAATAATTAATAATAATAATATATTATTATTAATTATTTTAAAATAAATTTCAAAGATTAATAATATAAATATAATATTATTCGATTTTATTAAATTGTTTACAATTTTAATTATTATTTCTAAAATTATTTTTTTATTAATTTATTTTTTAATTAATTTATTATAAATAATTTTATAAATTCAATATAATAAAATATAATATTTTTTTATTTTTTTTATATTATTATAAATTTCAATAAAAAAAAATTTAATTTTAATTATTATTATTTTAATATTTTATTAAAATTTTATAAATAGATTTTTTTTTTACGTTATAAATAAAATAATTAAATAGTTTTTAATATATATCGATTTAATATATACGAAAAATATTTTATATTATTTTCGTAAATATATTTTTTAAAAATTTAATAATTTAAAATATTGTAAATAAATTTATTATTTGTAATATTAATTTCGAATTTAAATATAAAACGTCGATAATAATTAAATAATTAAATTTGTAATTATTTTATAAAATAAATTTGAATTTTTTAAAAAATTATTTATATATTTAATAATAATAATAATATTTAATAAAGTATTAAATATATTTAATATTTATATTATAATCGATTTATTAAAAAAAATTCATAAAACGTTATATTAATAAATATTTAAAATATTTATATAATTAAAATAATTTAATATTAATAAAATGATTTTAAATTAAAAATTTTTTTAATTAATATAATAATATTTAAAAATGTTTTTATTTTCGTATAATAAAAACAATTTTATTTTTTTAAATTATTAATTTTTATATTTTAAATATAAAATAAAAATAATATAAAATATAATAATTTTTAATAGAATATTAATATAAATAATATTTTATAATAATATGATTTTTTTTAAATCGAATTTTATAAATTTTAATCGTTAATATATTAAATTAAATTTTATAATTAAATTTTTATAATATTAAAAATTTTAATTATTCGATAATCGATATTTTAATAATTTTATTATTTAATATAATATTTTAAAAAACTTTTAATAAATATTAATTTTTAAAAATAAAAAATAATTATTTTTTTAATTCGAATTATAATAATAAAATATTAAATATATATTTTTTTATAATTATATAATAAATTAATCAATTATTTAAAATAATTATTATTTATATATTATTGATTTTTTTAAATTTTATAACGAAATAATTATATTTATTTTCGATTTTTATATTTATAAACAATTAATCGAATTTTTAAATTTTTTTTATTTTTTAAATTTTTAATATTTTTATAATTTATAAAAAAATTATAATAATAAATAATAATAAAATTTTTATTTATTTTAAATTGAATTTATTATTAAAATTAATCGTAAATTTATTATTATTTATTTATTAAATATTTTATTAATTAATATTTCGATTTATTACAAATATAATACTTTTTTTAATATAATTTTTTTTAATATTTACGTTTTTTATAATATTCGTCGCGTATATTTTTTTATAAAAATATATATAATTATTAATTTTTCTCGATTTTAAAATATATTTTAATTAAAATTACTATAAACGTAAATTTATAATTTCGTTTAATAAATTTTTCGTAATAAAATAAAATAATTTATTTTTTAAATATTATAAAAAAATTTTTAACGTATTAATTTTTAAATATATTAATTTTATAATAATAATCGTAAAAAATTTGAAATTTAATTTTAATAATATCGTATAATTTTTTTTCGTATTTTTTATTATCGTTATAAATTTTTATTAAATTCGTAATTAATTTAATAAATATATTCGATTAATTTAATTATTAAAAAATATCGAATAATTAATATTAAAAATAATATTCGTATACGATTAAAAATAATATAAATTTGTAAATTAAATATTCGATTAAAAATAATATTAATTTATAAATTAAAATTTTTATATTAATTTTAAAAAAATATTTAAATAAATAATATATTTTTTAAATAATTACGTATTTTAAAATAATAAAATTTAAAATAAAATTAAAATAAAATTTAAAATAATAAAATCGAAAATAATAAATATTAAAATAATATAAATTAAATATATTTTAAATTATATTTTAAATTAAATATTCTTTTTTTTTTAAAAAATTTAAAATTTTATTTATTTATTTATAATATTTATTATTATTAATAAATTTTATATTTATTAAAAAAAAAAATTTTTATATATTTTATAAAAATTTTTTAATAATATTTTTTAAAATATATTATTAATACAATTTTTTCTCATATAAAAATTTATTATATAAAAAATAAATAAATTGATTTATTTTTTATTAAAAAAATTTTTTTTTTTTTTTTTTTTATAATTATATTTTAATTTTATTTCAAATATTATTTTATTATTTAAATTCGATTTAATTCGAATTTAAAAAAATTAAAATTCGTAATATAATTAAAATATTATTATTATATTTTCAAATTATATAATAAACGTATAAAATTATATTTATTAAAAATATAAATAAAAAAATTTTAAATAATATTTTGATTAAATAATAAATATAATAATTTAATTAATTATTTATATAATATTAAAATTTCGTTTTTACAAAAAAAAAAAATTTTATAATTCAATAATATTTAAAAATATATTATAATTTTTTTTTAATATATTTAAAATATTTAAAAAAATTTTATTATAAAAAGAATTTTATAATTTAATAATATTCAAAAAATATAATATAATTTTTTTTAAATCGAAATTTTATTATTTTGTAAATAAAAAACAATTATTAATTAATATTAATATTATTAAAAATATTTATTATTAATAATAAATTAAAAATAAAAATATAAAATAATTTTAATTATATTCGTTTAATTATAATTAATTTTTTAAAAAAAACGTATAAAAATTAAAAAATATAATTTTAATTTTAATAAAATAATATTAATTCATTTAAAATTAATATTATATATAATTATTAAATTATTATTATATTTATAATATTCGTTTATTTAATATATTTAATTTTATAAAACGAAAATAAAATTATAAATTAATTAATAATTAATAGTTTTACGTTACAAATATATAATAATATTAATTATTTAATATTTTAATTTTGAATTTAATTAAAATTAATATAATATTCGAATAATTAAATCGATTTTTGAAAAATTAAATGTATATTAAATATATTTTAAATATATTAAAACAAAAATATTATTTTTATATATTTTTTAATTAAATTTAAAACGAATCAAATAATAATTAATATAATATATATAAAAAAAATTAATAATAAATTAATATATTTATTGAAAAAAAAGTAATATTTAATAATTTTTTTAATTAAAATTAATTAAATTATTAATTTTATTAAAATATTAATTATAAAATAAATCGATATATTATTAATTTTTAAAAAAGATTATTTATAAATTATTTATAAAAAATAAAAAAAATATTTTTTTTTTTATATAATTTATATATTTAAATAAAAATAATATATATTAAAATTGAATATATAAAAATAAAAATTAAAAATTTTTTTAATAATATTAATATTTTCTCGTAAATTATTATTAATAATAAAATTATTAATATAAATAATAATAATAATAATAATATTTTTTGAATAAAAAAATAAAAATATTAATATTAAAAAATTTAAAATTTTATAAAAATCGATTTTTTTTTATTATTTAAACTAGTAAATTTTTTATTATATTTTATATTATATAATTTTTTTTATAATACTATATTTAATTGAAAATATTTATTTTTTTATAAATAATTTATAATTATTCAAATATTTTATTTTCGTTTATATTTTATTTTGTATTAAAATTTTATTTTTTTATATTATTATTTTTTATTATATTTATTATAAATAATTTATAAATTGTTTAAATATTTAAAATTTAAAAAATTTATTTAAATTTATATAATTGAAAATATATATATATATATATATATATATATTATAAAATACAAAATAAAACAAAAAAAAAAAATATTTATATATATTAATAATAAATTTAATATAAAAAAAATCGAATCAAAAAAATTAAAAAATTATTAAAAATACAATTAAATAAATAAATAAAAAATAATTAAATTTATTTTTAATAAATAAAATAAATATAATTTTTTGAAAATAAAAATATTATAAATATTTTTATTGTTTTTCGAATTCGTTTTTCGTATTAAATAATATATAATATTCGATTTTGTAATTTTTTTCAATTAAATTAAATAAATTTTTTTTAATAAATTAATAACGTTTAAAAAATTTAATTATTAAAAATAATAATTAAATAAATTGATTTTATTATTAATATTTAAATATAATTCTTTTTTTATTATTTAAAAAAATTATTCGATTAAAAAATATTTTAATTGAATTTAATAAAAAAAAATTATATTAAAAATTCAATTAATAATTTATATAAAAATAATAAAACGATTTAATAATTATAAATTGAAAATATAATTAAAAAATAAAAAATTATTATAAAATAAAAAAATAAATTAATTTAAATAAATTCAATTTTAAATAATCGAAAATAAATAATAATAAAATAATTTTTTATTATTAATTGTTTTTTTTTATAATTTAAATTAAATAAAAATATTAAAATAAAAATTAATAATTTAATTAAATTTATAAAATAATTTATAAATTATTGAAATTTGTATTTATATTTGTTTTTTTAAAATAAATTTATTTTAAAAAAAAAAATCTAATTTTTTTAATTGAAATTATTTAAATAATATAATTATTTAATTTTAAAAATTTATATAAAATAATTTTTTTATATGTAATTAAAAATTTTATTTTAATTTTTTTAATTTTTATTAAAATTATAATAATAAATAATAAAATCGAAATTTTTAATATAATTATAATTAAATTTTTTATTATATTATATTACGAATAATAATATATTAATTATAAAATAATATAATTAAAAATAAAAATAATATATATATTTAATTATTTTTAATTAAAAATTAAAATTAAAATTATATTTTTTTTAAATAATTTATTTTAATTATTTGAATAAATTATTTATTTTTAATAAATATAATTTAATAAATTTTTAATTAAATTTTTTTTTAAATTTTTTTATAAAATTTATTAATTATATATATTTTTTATTATTATTTTCTAATCGTTTAATTATTTAATTTTTATTTTAACGTTTAAAAATTTTTTTAAAATAAATAAAACAATTTGTAATTTTATTTTTAAATTTAAATAATAATATATATTTATATTAATTTTATTTTATTATATATAAAAATAATAAAAAATTAATTATTATTAAATTTTTTAATAAAAATTGCATTTATTATATTAAAATTAATTAATATTATTAAATATTTTTTTAATTTAATAAAATAATTCTATAGTTTTTATTTATTTTTTTATATAATATATATTATAAATATATAATTTATTTTTAAATTTTATTATAAAATCAATTAAATATTTTTTAAATTTTTAAATATTAAATTAATTTATATAATAATATTAATTTTATATTTATTAATTATTTATAAAATAAAATAAATATTATTAATTTATTATTCGAATTTAAAATCGAAATTAAAATATTTTTAATATTTTTAAATTTAATTTATTTTTTTATATTTTTATATAATTTGAAATTATTAAATCGAAAATTAATAAATTGAAATCGATTTATAATAATATAATTAATATAATTAATATTAATAATTTAATTGTTTTTAAAGAAAATTATATTAAATAAAAAAAAATAAAAACAAAAAAATATATAAATATAAAAATCGATTAATTATTAATAATTAAAAAATAAAAATTATAATTATAATTATATTAATAAATTTTATATATAAAATAAAAAATAATATAAATTTAATTAAAAGTTTTAATTTTTTTAAAAATGAATTTTTTATATTATTTTATTTTTATTTATTATTTTTTTTTTTAATATTAAAATTTTAAACGTTGAATAAATATTTATTAATTATAAAAACAATTTTAATATTAATAATAAACGAATTTTATTATTATTTTTTATTAATTTTTTTTTAAATTATTATATTTTATTTAATTATAAAATTTTTAAATATTTAAACAAAATTATAAAATTATTAAAATATTATAATACAAATTTCACATATAAATTTAAATTTTGAAAAAATTATAAAATTAATTAAATAAATATAAAATTAATATTTTATAAAAAAATATTAATTTATTATTAATTTAAAAAAATTAATTTTTTTATTTTAATAAATTGTTTTAAATAAAAAAATATTTAATTTTTTATAAATTTAATTATTATATTTGTATTAATTTTTAATAATAAAATAAATTTAATATTATTATTATTTTTTAAATAAATATTTTTTTTATTATATATTATTTTAAATAAAAATTATTTATTATTTTTTTTTTATAAATTAATTTTTTAATATTAATTATATTATTTTTAAATTCGAATTTTATAATAAAATACAATTGAAATAATTATTATATAATATTATTTAAATTATTTATAATAAAAATCGAATTAATTTTTTTTATTTTTAAAAATTAAAATAAAATTAAAAAAAACTTTTTTTATAAATTTTTTAATTTTTTAAATTATTATTTAAAATCGAATATAATAATATAAATCGTTTATATTAATAAATAAAATATAATATTAAATTTTTTTTTAAAATTTATTATAAATATAAAATAAAAATATTAATATAATTTTTTTAATTATTTAAAAAAAAATTTTAAATTAATTTATAATTAATTAAATTTTATAAAAAAAAAAAAAAATTTAAAAATAAATAATTAAAAATTACGATTAATTATTTTAATATTTATAAAATATAAAAAAAAAATATTAAATTATAAACTTTATTAAAAGTATTAATAAAAATATTAAACGTATTTTAAATAATATTTTTAAAATAATAAAATTATTAATTGAAATTTTATTAAATAAAATAATATTAAAATTATAATTATTTAAATTAAAAAATATTTCTTTTATAAAAAATATAATTAAAAAATGTAAAACGTAATATTTTATTAATTTTATATTTTTTTTATTTATTTCGTTTTTATTTAATTTATTTAATTTATTTAATTTATTTAATTTATTTAATTTATTTAATTTATTTAATTTATTTAATTTATTTATAATTATTTTTAACGTTTTATATTATACGTAAAAAAATATATATTTAATTATTATTATCGAAACAAATATTATATAATATTTACGTACAATTCGAAATCGTATATAATTAGTATTGTTTTATTTTTATTTTCAAAATAAAATTTTTATATTTCGAGTTTTATTTTTTAAATAATTTTAATCAATTATAAATCAATACATATATTAAAATTCAAAGAAAAATTTTACGTACGTTTAAATTATATTATTAATTATATAATATTTTTAATATAATATTAATATTAATTAATAATTGTTTTTAATTACAAATTAATAAAAATTTATTTAAAAAAAAACGAAATACAATAAATTAAAAATATTAATAAATTTATTATAAAAAGTACTAAAAAATCTCGATCGAATATTATTAAATATTATCGAATTATAAAAAAATTTTATTATTTTTTTTTGTAGAAACGAGATTAAAATATTTAATTGTTTTTCGAAAACTTAAAAAGATCAACTATAGAAAAGTTCGTACCTTTGAATAATTAATTCAAATCTATATTTATTACGTAAAATAATATCATTTTACGAAAAGCTCGATCAAATAATTAATTGGATTATTCTATTTATTATTTGATTTTAAATACTATATAAATCAATATTATTTTCTATTTTTCATTTTAATTATATTTACATTTTACAACTTCGAATTAATCGATCGAACAATATATCGATATTATATTACAATTACACGAAACCTTTTCAAATTACTATTGAAAAACGCTCTATAAAAACGTTTATCGCAAATATTCAATCAAACGCTCATTGAAAACATTTATCGAATCGATTAATCGAAAAATATTTATTTTTCGAAAACGTTTACTCGTTTTTATATTCGTTTTAATATTCGTTTTTATATTTACTTTTTTATTTACTTTTATTATTTACTCTATTAAAACGTTCGAATTACTTGTAAAACCATTTATAAAATTAATTATTTTTATTCGTTGAAATAATATTCAAAGAAATAAAATATAAAATTTATTTATTAATATAAAAAATAAAAATTTAAACAAAATAACAATCGATATATTTATCGTATTCAATATTAAATATTACAAATAAAACGAATACACAAATTATACTATATAAAAATATTTTAAAAATAATTTCAATAAATAAACGAAAAATTTTTTTTTTAAAATAATATTAATTTTTATTCGAGAATTGTAAAATATATTACGCGAACGAAAAATATAATTATTAAAAATACTCGAAAAAATTATTACAAATAAAAAAAAATACTATAAATAAATTGAAAAAAAAAAATAATAAATTAATTAATAAATAAAAGCAAATTTTATATTTATTTTAAATAAAATTCAATTAATATTGGAAAAAAAATTACTCGAAATAATATTATTTATTAAAACAATTTATTTTTACAATTACAATATTTTTGAATTTTAAACATTTTAAATATTTAATTTTACGAAATTCGAAATTCGAATATACAATATTTTAATATATAATTTCTAAATATTTAATTTTTAAATCGATAATTTTATTAATTAATATATTAATAAAATAATTTATAAAATTAAAAAAATACAAATTTTAATAAAAATATATATTAATAATAATAAAAAATACAATAAAAAATTATTTAATATTTTTAATATTAAATTACAAATTTTTTATAATTATTATTTTAAAATTAAATTATTAAAAAATTAATATAATAAAATATTTTTTATTATATTTAAAAATTGTACGAATTTATTTTATTACGACAAAATCGCAAAAAAAAATTATAATTTTATAATAATAATAAATATAATTCGAATATATTTCGAAATAAACGAAAATTGATAATTGTATATATTCTTATAAAAAGAAATTATATTACTACGAATTATTATTATTAATTAATCGAAAATTAAATTAAAATTTTTTTTAATTATTTTTCAATTAATTTCAATAAATTTAATATAATTTATCGAATAAATATTATACAAAGTATAATTTTCAAAATCAAATTATTAATATTTATAAAAATATTGAAAAATATAATTTTATATTTTATAAATTTATAAATATATTTAAAAGCGTTTATATTAAATTACGATTTGTAATTAGTATTATAATACGTTTATAAAAAGCGTAATAATATAATACTAATTTCAATTATAATTTCTAAAAAAACAAAGAAAATTATAATAAGATTAATTAAAATTAAATCGATTAAACATATGAAAAACGTAATAAAAAACGTAAATACAAATTAATTTCAATTTTTCGATTTTTTCGATTCGATAAAAAAAATAAAAAATTATTTCGAAATAGTAATAATTATCGCGCGAATTGTAATTATTAAAAAAAAATTTATATTTATAATAAATTAAATTATTAATCAATAAAATATATAATAAAAAAACAATAATAAATATATTTTAAATTTCGATAATATATTCAATATATTATTAATCGTAATATTATAACGATTTATTATTAAAATTTTCTTATTAAATATAAAAATATAAAAAGTTTTTTAAAAAATTATAAAATCGAAAAAATCGATTAATTATTAATAAATATAAAAATAAAAAACGAAAATAAAATATATTTTATTAAATTTAAAAAAATTAATAATATTCAAATAATAATTATTTTAAACGATTAATTTATTTATTATATTATTATAAAAAAAATTTATTTAATTTATTATTATAATAATTCAATAAAAATTTAATATTTATATTCAAAAATTATTATTTATTTAAAACTTTTTAAAAAATTATATTAAATAATAAAATTATAAAAATATTAATTATTAATTAATTACAATTTCAAGTATTATAAAAAATAAATAATAAAATTTAATTAAATATATTAATAATTAATATTTACAAAATTCGATTTAATAAAAAAATTATATTATTATAAAAAATAAAATTATTTTAATTGTATAAAAATAAAAATATTTATAAAAATTATTATATTAATAAAAAAAAATTTAATTTGAAATTATTTTATTAAAATCGAATTATAATAATTATATCGACAATTCGATTATTTATCGATATAACGTTTATTAAAAAAAATTTAATACGTAAATTATAATATAAATATTAAATATATTTAATATTTTATTAAATATTATTATTATTATTAAATATACGATAAATTATTTAAAAAATTCAAATTTATTCTATAAAATAATTATAAATTTAATTATTTTATTATTATTAATATTTTATATTTAAATAAAAAATCGATATTATAAATAGTAAATTTAATAACAATATTTTAAATAATTAAATCTTTGGAAAATATATTTATAAAAATAATATAAAATATTTTTTAAATATATTAAATCGATATATATTAAAAACTATTAAATTATTTCATTTATAATATAAAAAAAAAAATTTCGTTTATAAAGTTTTAATAGTATATAAAAACAATAATAATTGAAATTAAAAAAATAAAAAAATATTACATTTTATTATAATAAATTTATAAGATTATTTAAAACGATTTTATTAATAAATAAATTAATAAAAAATTAATTTTGTAAATAATAATTAAAATAATAAACGATTTAATAAAATTAAATAAAATTGTATTAATATTATTAATTTTTAAAATATATTTTAAAATAATTGCTAAAAACGTATTATTTTTATTAGTAATTAAAAAAATTGAAACAATGCGCGTAATTACTAAAAAAATATAACGTTTATACGTCGAACGTTAAATTATAAATACGTTTATAATAAAAAATAATTGAAATACGAAATTTATTTTGAATTTATTAATTTTTTTAAACGTACGCATTTAATAAAAAAAAAATTTAAAAAAAATTATACAAATTATTAATAACGAATAAAAAAATATATATAATTAATATATTTTATAAATCGATTAAATTTCGTTCGATAATAATCAAATTATATTATATAAAAAAAATATTTTTTATATTTTTTTTGTTTAATAAATTAAATTAAAAAAATTTAAATAATAAATTACTAATAAAACGATACAATTGAAAACGATTAAAAAAATTACGTAATAATAAAAAAATATTCGATAAAAAACTACGATAAAATAAATATTATTAATTTATTAAAAATAAAAACAATAATAAAAATCTCGATAATATATTTATTATTATTATTAAAAATAAAAATAAAATATTTATAATATTTATAATAAATAAAAAAAAATTCAATAAATTTTTTTTATTATAATTACAAAAAAAAAAAATGTAATTATTATATTTAAAATATTATTCAAAAAATTTCAATTAAAAAAAATCGATAATTTAATCGCAAAAATTTTTTTTTAATTTATTAAATTCGATTTTATTAAATATATTAATATTCGTATTTTCAATTCGAGATTAATTAATAAAATTAAAAGTAAAATTATTAATAATTCGTACGAAAAATTAAAATTAATAATTTAAAAGTATAATAATAAAAAAAACTTTTTTTTTTTATATAATTTTCAATTATTTAAAAAACTAATTAATAAATTATTATCGTATTAATATTTTTTTTAATTCAATTTTCAAATAAAATAAATAAAATATAATTTTATAATATTATATAAATATATATATAATTAATAATTAATTTTCAACGATTAATATTCGCGTATTTATTAAAATAAATTTATTATTTCTATTTATTAAATATTATTATAATAATTTTAAAATTACTATATAAAATAATAAAAACGAAAATATATTAATAAATTATATATTATAAATATTATAAAAAAAAATTATTAATAATTACATTTATATACGATTTTTGTTTTTTGATTATAATTAAAAAAAAAATTTAACGTTATTAAAATATAAATAAACAATACGTTTATATTAATAAAAAAAAAATTTTTAATCTCGAAAAAAATTAATTTAAAAAAATCAAATTCGTAATAAAATTTAAAATAATTTTTATATTAGAAATTTTATTGATTTTTAATAAATATATATTAATTTAATATAAAAAAATAATTTAATTATAATAAAAAAATTAAAATAAAAAACTGAAATTAATAAATTTCAATTTATTAAATATACAAATTAAATATAAAAAATAATATATTCGAAATATTTATATTATTATAATTTGTTAATTTAAAACAATTTTCAATTTATTTATTATTATTTAATATTAAAATTCGATTAAAAATAAAATTATTATATTAAATAAAAAATTAAAATAATAAATTAAAAATTTAAATTAAAAATTCAAATATATTATTATAAGTTTATTAATAATAAAAGTTTTCATTTTCATCGATAAATCATTTATAAATAATAAATTAAAAATTTAAATTAAAAATTCAAATATATTATTATAAATTTATTAATAATAAAATTTTTCGTTTTTATCGATAAATCGTTTATAAATAATAAAAATTTTAATTTTTAAATTAAATATAAAATCGTTTTTATAAATAAAAATAAAAAAAATAATAAAAAATTTAAAATTCAAAATTTATTTATTTATTATAATTCTATTAAAAAGAAACGAATTATTAAAAACGTATTAATTTTAAAAATATATAAAATAATAAAAAAAATTAATATAATAATAATAATAATTAAATTTATTATAAATATAATTATAAAATAATTCGATTTTTTTAATATTTTAATAATCGTTTATATCGATTTATATTTATTTTATAAGTATTTAATTAAATTTAAAACGATTAAAAAAAAGTATTTAATAATTAATATTATAGTTTTATAATAATTATACGAATAAAAAAAATTGTAAAAAATTAAATAAATTAATAATTAAAATAATTCGATAAATATTATAATAAAATTAATTTTTAATAAAATTTTAAAAAAGTTTTTAAATATTAATTATTTCAAAGTACAAATAAAAAA
>MU119681.1:0-29022 GCA_014904845.1 Acephala macrosclerotiorum | reverse complement strand
ATATAATGTAATTCAAAGAATTAATCGTCGTTATAAACGTATATAAATATCGAGAATAAAATAAAAAATCGAGAATTCGAATTTTAAATTGATTAAATTATTTAAAGTTTTTAATTATAATAATTAAATAAAAAAATAAAAAAAAAAAAAAAAAAAAAAAATAAAAAAAAAAAAAAAAAAAAAAAAAAAAAAAAAAAAATAAAAAAAAAAAAAAAAAAAACAATAATTAATTAAAAAAAAAAAGCTCGAACTTTATAGACGTTAAAAACGATAACGAGTTTATACGTATATTATATTCAATATAAAAATCGTTAAACTTCAAAAAATTAATATTACGATTTAAATTATAAATTAAAAAATTAATAAAAAAATAATTTATAAAAATTATATAAAAAAACGAAAAATTAAAAATAATAAATATAATATAAAAAAATAAAAATTAAAATAATAATAATAATAATTATTTAATTTTAATTAAAAATTAATTTAAATATTATAAATAATCGAAAAATACGAAAAATAAATTTAAATTTACGATTTATTTTAAATAAAAATATTTTAATTTTACGAATAATAAAAATTTCGATTAATATTATATAAAAAAAAATTATAATTAATATAATTTATATAATAAATAAATAAAAAACGAATATAAAATTTATAATTAAATTACGAAAAAAAAATTATTATTATATTTAAATTTTTTTTTAAAATTTTATAATAAAAAAAAATTTTATTTATAAAAAACGTTTTTAAATTTATATAATACAATTTAATTATATATAAAAATATTTCGATTTTTAAATTTAAATTAATATATGAAATTAAAAATAAAATAATAAATAAATTATACGAAAAAACGAAAATTGTAATTTAAATTTTTAATAACAAATTAAAAAAATTTATTTTTACGAAATTTTTAATTATTTAATAAATAAATTAAAAAATAATTTTAATTTTATAATATAATTATAAAACGTTATATAAATATATATATGATTATAAATTTTAATTTAATAAATAATTTTTATTAATTTATTAAAAAAAAAAGATTTATTTTAAAAAAATTATTATATAAGTTTGTAAAAACAAATATTTATTAATTTATTATATATTATAAATATTGTATTTTTAAATTAAAAATATAATTTTTAATATATAATTTTTATTTTTTAATTAAAAAAAATAAAAAAATATTTAAAATTATTAATATATAAATAAATAATATATTAAAATTATTAATATTACAATTTATAAATTAAAAAAATTAAAAATTAAAAAAAATTAAATTATAAATAAAAAATAAAAAATATTTACAAATTAATTAATATTTAATAATAAAATTATATAATTATAAAATAAAAATAAAATACGATTTAAAAATAATTAAAATATTCGTATTCGTAAACGATTTATATATTAATAATATTAATTTAAACTCGTAAATTAAATACGTAATTATAATCGTTAATAAAATTTAAACGAAAAACGATTTTAAAATAAAAAATAATTTAATATATTAAAATTTTATAAAATATAAAAAAATTATTAAAAACGTTTTAACGTTTAAAATTTACGAAATAATTAACGAAATAAATATAATAATTATAATAGTTTTTATTATTAATATAATCGTAAAATAATTCGATTTATTTAATATTTTTATTATTATTTATACGAATTTGTATTTTTTATATAATTATTTAATACAATTAAAAATAACAAATAAAAAACGTTTTATAATCGATATTATAATTTTAAAATAATCGTACAAACGTAAAAAATTATAAAAAATATAATAAATATATAAAAATAATAATTTAATAAATATTATAATAAAATTCAATTTAAATAAATTTTTATAAACGTTTATTAATACGAATAGTTTTACGATTAAAATAAAAAAATAAATAAAAATAAAATAAAATTTAAAATAAAATAAAATTAAATTTTTAAAAATATAAAAATATAATTAATTATTATTAATTAATTATATAAATTATAAATTAAAATATTTAATTATTTAATTTATTTATTTTATTATTAAATTTTTAATTTTATTAATAATAATATTAAATACAATTTTTTTATTATAATAAATTAATTTTAATAAATTTTAATTTTATTAATTAATTTTTAAATCGATTAAAATATTATATTATAAAAATTTAATCGTATTTAAAATACATCGAATTATTAATATTTTTAATAATTATATAACGTAATTAATATTACGAATAAAAATTTATTAATTATATAAAATATAATATAAATAAAAAAAATATTTATAATTCGTATTTAAAATAATTAAATTATTAATTTAATTATTTTTTTAATTTCAATTATCGATTTACGTATTAATTAATATTTTTTTAATTTTTTTTACAAATATATAAATAATTAAAAATTAAAACGATATAATTTGTAATATTTTTTTTATAATAATTAAAATATTATTAAATTAAATTTTATATTAATTTTACGAAAAATTTAATTTAATTAAAATAAAATATATATATATAAAAAAAAAAATATAATACAAAATATTAAAATTAAAAAATATTTTTTATTTTAAAGCGATTTTTTTTTTAAAAAAATTATTTATTTAGTATTATATAAAATTATTATAATTTTACAAAAAATTTATAATATAATTAATATAATTACGATATTTTTTTATTTGTTTTTTTTAAACAAACGATTTTTTATAATCGTTTTATAAGTATTAAATTTTTAAATTATAAAATTATTTATTAAGTTTACGATTAAATAGAAAATTACGTTAGAAAATAAATTGAATTTTTACTATAAAAATAGAGATTACTAGTATCGAAATATATATACGTACTTATTACGTGCTTTAACTAAAAGAGAACTAACGTAAAAATTGAAAATATATTAATATTTTTAATTTTAGATTTAGTTCTTTAAACAATCAACAATTTTTATATCCAATACGTAAAAACTACGATTATTGAACGTAATATATTGATATATTCGAGTATTCTAATATTACTAATACAAATCTTAAAAAACTTATTTACAAATAACTCTTTCAAAAATTTCTAACAAAATCTTATACTAATACAAAAATCTATTGATGTTTAATAAAAAATGAATAGTAGGACCTATTTTGAGAGCGAAATAAAATAATTCGTAAATTATTACTTTGTGATTAAAAGTCGCAAGATAGTTATAAAGAGACCACCGATTCTTACACCTGCTATAATGATATTAAGCGGTTTTGCGAAACTATTGGAGTGTGGTGTATTCCCGTTCACGGTGATAAAGTTATTTTGACGTGGTGATAGAAAGTAAGTTCAGAAAAAGGTTTTGGTGGGGGCTCACCTTGTATGAGGAGGAGGGGTAAGTAAGGCGTCACTTGATCATCACTCAATATATCCAACATATCCGTTCATCGCATTGCAGAAAAGGGAGCATCCATGAGGCAAATTGTTTGAGTCGAAGACGGCAACCAAGAGGTTCGAGTGGAACTTCGTAACTTTGAATTTCTCGCGCTCTGAAGCACATGTGCCGTCCCGGGACTTTACAGAAGACACAAACAAGAATCACTCGCTTTGGACCGAATATGCAGCAATGAACATCAATTGGTATCATAAACTCCCTCTTTATCCTACAGCAGCATGTACAGTCACGTCCTGATTCCCACACCTAAAACAAAACGATCTCCCGCACGAAAAGCTATCTTCCCCACATCTCCGAAACGTCCCGCCAGGAGTCTTCACCACGACTGTCACCTGTTCTGCCATCAGAAAATCATTTGTAAGTTTCTTGCGAGTTGGCGTCAAGAGGTTCGTCAGAGGTGAGCTTGAGCTATCTGCTGCTCGTTGGCGTCTTGTGCGAGCTCGTTGGGGAGGGGAGTTTTGTGTCGGCAGAGCTGGTGAAGATTCTTCTCCTGCTGAGTCGCGAATCTCTTTGGGTCCGGATGGTGTTAGGTTCAGCAAGGGAGTGCTTGTTCGGATTGCTATTTGTCGACCGGAGATCGAAGGAGTTATGTGCGACGATGGCAAAGGATCTGCACGCTGCTTTCCCTTGTCTAGCTTTGGCAAGCTTGGTGAATGCTCCGGTAACAACACATTCTCTTCAACCTTGATCTGGGATTTTGCAGTAGCGGTGGCTTTTGAGGACGGAGACGGTTGTTCCTCGGCCAATTCGTCCGGGGAAGAGCGCTCTTGGAATGTACTAAACGCCCTCTTCCCCCTGTTGGTTGCGCTAGACACAGGGCGAGGAGTATTCATAGCATTTTCTTGCTTCACAATCGTGTGCAGTTTCGATAATGGCTTAGTTCTCGGCTGCGAGGAGATTAGGACAACGTCCTCTTTGTCAAGACTTAGCTCGTCGAAGTCTTCAGCGTCGAGAGCCATACGAAGGATAGATTGTCGAATGGCTTTCTGGGCTGCAGGAGTGGCGAACGAAAGCTTAGGAGCTGGGGCAGGCTTCGCTACTCGTCGTGTCTTCTTTGTGTAGGTAGTTATTGGTGTCTTTGCAACACGAGCTCTTTTCAGGGCTGATGATAGTGGCCTTATTGAGGCAATCGTTGCTGCTCGTTCTGGTTTTTCGCCAGTCTTCTGCGGTGGAGCTTTAGGAAGAGGATCGGGTTGGACTTCCTCGTCGGAGAACTCATACGTAGGGTCTATAGCATTTCGCCCAACAGGCTGAGCAGGGCGTGACAGCTTGAATGCTGATAAGTTGCTTGACGGTGCAAAAGAAGCGGAAGCCACCTCCTTGAAGAAGACTTGCGCCTGTGGGGACGTTGGATCTGGGGTTTCATTGATCATGGCTTTGGGCTTCTGGAGCTTCGATGAGGTCTGAGGCTTAGCAAGTTGCGGTTCTTGATCTGATACCGTGTTGCGTCGCCTTGCGTTCTTATCATCGACGAACGAGAAGGCTAGACCCACAGAACCGTCCGTAGCAGTCGCAGGAGTTGGCAGTGGATTGCGACGCTCCGCACGAGCTTCCACTCCATCGTTTGGCCATGCTGCTCCCAGGCTAGAAGGCACCTGAACGTGTTGGGAGCCCAAGCCACCAGAACTATCTATTGTACTTCGATGAGCCTGCATAGAAAGACTATCTGTGCTGTCTATATTACCATAGTCGAATTCTTGCTCCACTGGAGCTTTGGTTGCTGAAGGATGATGCACTCTCATCGAAGATACACTTGTCATCGGCGTAGAATGTGATGCGCTATGAATTGTAGCAAGGCCACGCGGCGTATGATCGGGATCAGACGTCGGGGAGCGCATCTGACTGGTGCTTGGCTTTCGTGTAGTAGAAGCCTTGCGTGGCGACATAAAGTCCGAATCCCTTTGCTGACTAGTTGGTCTATTCGAGTTGCTAATTGGGTCACTTGGGGGTGTAGCGAGCTCAATGTTGCGGTCCAGCAGCTCAGAGTCGACACGGCCCCGTAGACGATGAAGAGCACTGACACTTGGATGTGCATTTCTGACATGTCTGACAAGGTCCGCTTGCATGAAATATCCTTCCTCGCCTTTGCGAGCACAATTCGTCTCGCCACATGGAAAAGGTGTCGTGTGATGTACTCTGAAGAGGTGCAAGCACATCTCTGATAATTCTTCCTCGTCACGCCGCTGAAGCCGATATAGAACTGTAGGATATGCCCTACATTCTGCGTGGGGGCAGGGAGCGCCAGGTATCAGATGTCGCTCTTGCACAGGAGCGCCTTCGACATCTGGCAGATCATCATCGAGGTCAGTCAAATCGATGACTTCTTTCGGAAGGGGCTTGGGAGCACGATTGGCTCCAGGCTGAACGACCGGTTTGGTGGTCGTAGCTGGTCTGAAGTCCTGTTTCGAGGACGTAGAAGATTGGTGACCGAAAGTGGGATTATTAGTCTTCATCATTTTGGAGTCTTCCATAATTCCGGCATGGAGGTCAGGATCTAGTGATTCCAAGGCATCAACTGCTTCGGACCAAGTGATGATTCTCGAATCTTTCTGCGCTGGTTTTCGAACCCTATTTGGCCGATCGTGCGCTGTATGCTGGGAAATACCGTGTGACAGAGGATCTGCACGACGTGCTGGTATGTTTTGAGGTGCAACATAAACTGAGTCCACAGATGGCTCGGAAACTGATACTTCTGAGTCTTCCGTGGAATTGGTCAGGAGGTATGTGAAATGGTGCTTATAGCGTTTCTTCCACATCTGCCAGGGATGAGATGGGCGCTATACACTGTTAGCCACAAAATATCTTCTTATACACCAGATCACTTACAGTCGCTTCGAGCTCTTTCCACAACGGATCATTGAGAGTCAAGCCTCTGTGTCGTACACGAGTCACCCAATCAAGGAGAACCTGATCATCTTCGTCCGTGAACCTGTTTCTCCTCCTCTTCGGGGGTGATATTTGATCAAGATTTCCCAAGTCAAGCTGTAAACTGAGCGGATCAATAGCGAATCTGTCTTGATGCTTGATGCCAGCCGAGTTGTCTCCCCTGAAATTGAGATTGTTGTTAGGGCGGACTTTGTTCGGTCCACGCCCGCGTGGCAATGCCCATATTGATGTTGCTTCCTCGGGAGAGGGAGAGCGTTCAGGCTCAGGGGGGAGAACGACATGTTTCTTGGACTCTCGTTTCCGCGGCTCGAATCCCGGAATCTCAGGGGCTCTCCACGCTGGCTCGACGTGGAGATTATCTGGGAGCGACTGTTTCGAAACGTATTCCACAATTTGTGGTCCAAGCTTGGGACCGAATTGAGCCAGTATTTCGGATCGTGACGGTAACGCCTTTTGGGGAACAGCTGGAGGTTGCATATGAACTTTTCGAGGTTTTGGCGGCGGAACTGCCGGTTTTCTCAGAGAACCCAATTCAGGCGATGCTCGTAGGAATCGATTTGCTTGGGAGAAGCCGCGCAGAATCATGTCATCCTCTAGCATATCATCATCGCTGCCTTCTTCGCTACCCTCATGCTCCAGCTCTTCGTCGTCCTCCTCATCGATTTCTGAGGCCTCTTCCAAAGCACTACTTGGAAGATCTTCCGATTCTTCGGTAACTTCTGTCGGAATACTTTGTGCTCGACCAACATCACCAGCATCTCTTTCGTCCAGCATCTCGAGGATATGTCCATTGTTGACCACGATTTCGCCTGTCGCAAGATCAATCTCATCCCCCACCCCGTCGAAATCCTTCCCATACTTCTCAAATATAGCTTCAAATGTAGACTTAAGCTTGTAGTCTAATCGCGCGCGTTTCTGCTGCAGATCTGATTCCGGATCGAAGTCCAATTGCGCGTCTTCGACCTCCTCTTCCTCTTCCTCTTCCTCGTCCACAATGAAATCATCCAAATCGTCTTCGTAATATGCCTCCTCACTGTCGAAGCTCTGCGGAAAGGAGGGACCTATCGGGGAGTATAATCTCTGTCGCTTTGGAAATGGCTCCATCTTGAATGTTCCGTAGCATCTCAGCACTTTGTTTCGAGGTATGCGATCGTGGATCGCCGATGTCGCATATGATTTTCTGGTCCCGGCGCGTCGAGTTCGCGTTGCGATGAGAGTATAGTGTTTTGCATAAATTATGATAATCACTAGCGCGGGGCTTGCATAAAGCTAGCCTCGTGGTTAGCCTGATCGCGAATGACCTCTAAGCTCTAGGACACCATAATCCTTGCCGTCAACATTTGAACCTTGGACAATGGTGAATCAATTTCGGCTCGCATGATGTACCTCCTGGTCATATAGGCACGATACTATGAATGCGACGATCCAAACGGCTTGAGCGACTACCTCCAGCAACATGCCGATATACTGTCAGAAATGCCGGACACCACTGAAGCTAGATAGCTCTTTGGAGGACCTCAACCCAGCGGCATTTGATCTTCTAGTTGGTGACTTTGCCCTCCCAACCTGCTGATGGTTGGACTTCTATACTGACAGTCAGAGGCGCAACCTCCCAGCAATACCCCAAGAATATATCCTCTCGACCAGCCTATCCCCAAGAACGACGAAAGCTCTACGACCAAGTCTCCAAAAATGCCGGACCTCCATCTATCAGGCGGCATCTCGCGCCAAGCAGTAGGAGCGATACGGCCCCTCCAAGTCTAGGCAATCCAGCCATGTCATTTGTGATGCTCACAGAGTCACAAGTGGTACCACCGTCGGTCGTGAAATCGCCCGAAGATACAAATCCCAGGAATCGTCGACATGATGAGGTCCTTGCTATTGATGGAGATGACGAGGGGAAAGCAATGTCTCAGGATATGGAGCGAGCATCGAGGCTATTCGAAATACTGTCTGCACGATCAGACATCGACCATCCAGTATGCACGGAATGTACGGATTTGCTGGTCTCAGGATTACAACGAAGATTGGAAGCGGCGACAAAAGAAAGGGATGCCTATGTTAGCTTCCTCAAGCAAGTCAACGCTGAGATACCGACTGAAGAAGAGGTTCAAGAATCACAAGAGGCTCTAGCTAGAGCCCGCAAGGAAGAAGAAGCCGCTATCGCAGAGCTCAAGAAGCTAGAAGCGGAGAAAGCAACAGTGGATAAGGAGATCGCCCAACTCGAAGAAGAAGCGCAATCACTAGACATCGAAGAAGAGAAGTTCTGGCGGGACCGTAACGCTTTTGCCATGAAGCTTGCAGAATTCCAGAATGTCCGAGACAGTGTGAACCTCCAATACGATCACGATAGTCAACTCCTGGAGAAACTCCAACGAACAAATGTCTACAATGATACCTTCTGCATCTCTCACGATGGTAAATTTGGCACGATCAATGGTCTACGACTAGGACGACTCTCCAACGTCCCAGTCGACTGGCCCGAGATTAACGCTGCTTGGGGACATACAGTTCTCCTATTACAAACAGTAGCAGATAAACTAGGCTACAAGTTCCAAGGCTACGAACTCCAACCCATGGGTTCAACCTCCCGAATTATCCGCTACGAAACACCCAACCCCTCAGCCTCACGCAACAGCACACGGGCAGGAAAGAAACACATTCTTGAGCTCTATTCTAGCGGCGACATGCCTCTAGGGCTAACGTTCATGCACCGGCGATTTGACATCGCAATGGAAGCTTTCCTAGAATGCATGCGACAGCTTGGAGCTTACGTAGAAGCAGAGTCTGCTAGAGGGAGCGAGAGTGGAAGAGGACTGGCGTTGCCGTATAAGATCGAGGGTGCAATGATTGGGGATGTGAGTATCAAGTTGGGAATAGCGCAGGATGATGCGTGGAGTCGAGCCTGCAAGTTTACGTTGACGTGCTGCAAGTTCTTGCTTGCTCATGCCAGTAATGTAAATGCAGCGAGCAGTCGTCGAGGTGTATGATATAACGAAGAGGGCATGTGATCTTTTCCGGAGTTTGGATTACGGTGCTAGATTGTGGAGGGGCATTTTGGGTGTCCATGGCACATCTGAAGTAAATAGAGACGAAGTGAAAGAGAAATGAGGAGTCTTAAATGCTTCCACGCTATCTACAACGCCCCCACCGCATTATTGCTCCCCCATCCCGCCAATACACGCTCAATTTTATCTCAATCCATCCACTGCCCCAAGAGTCCCGTGCTAGTATCCCATCGTTCTTTCTCGGGTATGTGTTGCAAGAGCACCGTCAGTTCATAACGCCATCCTCCATCACGTCTCATAATCATCAATCGCTTCTCCCAAAGGTGGAGACTCCATGCTTGTGGTCTTTCATGCAAGATAAGGTAAAGAAAAGCGCTCAATTGTACGCTCGCCAATGAGATGTCGGCAGAAGAGAAGTTTTGGCGTGTGACTCGAGCACCAGAGAGTTCTAGTACTCGTCACGACTTTGATTGGTTAGATTGTTGTGCGGTGGGAAGGTTAGCTCGCTGCGATAGCAGCTGGTCCGGCACCAGAGCGAGTTCGTTGCTCGGCTTCGCGGACAGGGGCGAAGAAGGGATGGGCCATAGCTTCCTTTGCAGTCAATCGCTCCTAGACGGTAAATTAGCAGCAGTAATAGATTTAGAGTAAGATGAGACGAACTTGATGGTCATATCGAAGCAGCTTGTCCAAGAAGTCGATAGCCTCGTTGGTAACGAATCTCTGGTTTTCGGAGTTGACGAAGCTGTGCCAGTTCTTCTTGGGGAACCGACCCAGGATATCATCGTATTGTGCATCCAACTCGATCTCGTACTTGTCAAGGTAGTCAAACAAGTCTTCCGTACCAAGGACCTTCGCGATCTTGACTAGTTGATCGGAGTTGCTGTTTCCATGGAAGAAGGGTTCTTTGCGGAAGATCATTGATGCAAACATAGCACCCAATGACCACATGTCGAGGGAGTAGTCGTATTCTTGGAAGTCGACCAATAGCTCCGGACCCTTGAAGTATCTCGATGCGACGCGGACATTATACTCGGTTCCTTGGTGATAGAATTCGGCCAAACCCCAGTCGATAAGTCGTAGCTATGCATGATTAGTATCTAACCATAAATGTGAGGCTGAAAACCCACCTTGCGTTGCTCATGATCGATCATAACGTTGTGTGGCTTAACATCTCTGTGCATGATACCCTTGCTGTGGCAGAAGTCGAGTGCCTATGAATATTAGCAGCGTATCACGAGTACAAACCTCAAGTCTCGTACCTTCAACAGCTCGTAGATGTAATATCTGACATCGTAGTCGACGAATTTTGGGTATAGAGAGCGGAAATCTGTATTGTTAACATACTCGAAGATTAGGGACGGCGTTTTGCTCTGCATAAAGTATGAGTCGTTGTTTTCTTCATCTGATGCAACATATCCATCACGCGCTGATTTCCCTGCCCCAGCTTTGGGCGCAGACTTTGGGTCATACTGAAGAGAGGATTGATTTACTTGTTGGTCCCTAACCACATCCAGCAGAGCGACGATGTTCGGGCCGCCGGACAGGTTCTGCAAGATCTTGATTTCTCGCTTTATCTTCTTCTTTTTCACCGGCTTGAGCACCTTGATAACGCATTTCTGGTAGTTGACGACGTTGATGCCTTCGAAGACCTCCGAGTACTTTCCTCGTCCTGTTCGAGCATACCTTGTTAGCCCTGCATGTGAAAAGCGGAGAGCGCAGGACTCGTAGACTTACCGATCTTGCGTACCACCTCATAGTTCTCCAAGACGCCCCAGGTAATGTTCACGCTGTCATAGTCCCAGTAGGACCGTGGCATCTGCTGGTTGACATCTGCATAGACACGCGCCATTTCGCAGCCGGCCTGCTAGGCAAGCCACAGCGCAAAACGGATAGGAGCGCCTGATGGCAGAGAAGGGAGTCGAAGTCGTGTACGGTGTCGCGAAGCGGCGCGTAAGGTAGTCGAGGGTGTGGGGTTGTCAAACGTCCGGAGCGCAAAGGTAATCGAGGACCCCGCGATCACTTTGTGAGATGGGCCTCGTGCTGATGGACTGACAGAGTACGAGGTTCGGTGCACTTATGTTGTCGTGGGCAAGGCCGACCCCTCGCTAGCTAGAAAGAGTAAGGTGGAGTCCTACAGTTGGCCGCCTTGAAATTGAGGGCGCAATTATTCTGGACCAAAGTCCTCGAGGCTGAGAGGACTTGAATTGTATTTTTCTTTCGACAAAAGGGTTTTGTGTCAAGGTTGTCTAGTTTGAATCTGCGAGGCAGGTTGCAAAGAGTTTAGACCAAGGTGGTTAGCTCCTTCTGCATTGAAGGTGAGTTTAGAATTCTGCTAAGAGCCAAAAAGTCCTCGAGGCTGATATTACTCAAAGTACACGAATTCTACCACAACAAGTCTGCACTTTGGCACAATACACCAGAACCTGTGGAACGTTCAGGAACTATCTAGGAGAACTATACCCTTTGTTTAGACATCCCCGGATCATTCTACAAAATTCTGCAACCTCCGGCGCAAAGAGAGGAAATCTGCTAGATCGCAGTCTTCGCATAGCTACAAGGCTCGTATGCATCAAGCACACTGGCAGATTGAAGGAAGAATCTACAGGCAACATCGAATCTGAGGCGCGAAGAGGGTCAACTGAAGCCACCACGATGCTCTACGACCTCAACGTTCCTTGGTCACCGAACCAAGACCCTGCCCAACTCCAGAGAACCATTTCCTTCCTCTCCGAAGTGGGCTACTCAGCGCTGGCCTTAAACCACACCCTCACGAACCCTCTTCCGGCCCAGGTAACGAATCCAATACCAACAATCATCCCAAACCTCCCACCGAAGACCACAATCCTCCGCCGTTGCACACTCGTCATTTCTGACCCGTCACTCAACCATCGACTCCCAAACCTCGCATCCGCATACGACATCCTCGCCTTACGACCTACGACCGAGAAAGCCTTCCTCTCAGCATGTCAATCACTCACAGACCACTCTATAATCTCGCTGGACATGACGCAGAAGTTCCCCTTCCACTTCAAGCCGAAGCCTTTTATGACGGCTGTGAATAGGGGGATCAGGATAGAGATCTGCTATGCACAAGCTACAATGGGAGATGCTAGTTCGAGAAGGAATTTCATAAGCAATTGTTTGGGTATATTGAGAGCTACAAGTGGAAGAGGACTGGTCGTCAGCAGTGAAGCTACAAGTGTGCTGGGCGTACGAGCGCCCGCTGATGTGTTGAATCTGCTGTCTGTTTGGGGACTTGGTAAGGACCGAGGGACGGAGGCTTTGGACGTGAACCCCAGAGCAGTTGTCGTGAACGAAGGAATAAAAAGGAGTGGATTCAGAGGTGTGGTCGACATCATCGATGGTGGGGACAGGCCCGTACCAAAAGAGAAACCAACACCAAACGGAGCAGGAAAGAAAGGCAAACGGAAAGCTCCTAAGGAAACAGAAGCACCAAGCCCAGGAATACCCAGCTCAGAGACACCTCAGATCAGCAAACGCGCAGCAAAGAAAGCCCGCATAGCAGCCCTCAAAGCAGAAACTGAGAACCCTTCACCAACCAGCAGTCCCGCAAATCCAGCTCCAGAAATCACCTCGTCCTCAGAAGTAGATGTAGATACCCCAGGCACAATAAAAGCCATAACGAATGGATGACTTTTACATTTTGAGCAGTCTTTTTGTTTTATTTTTCTTGAAATGAAGTGAACGTTATCTACACTAATAAAAGTACTCTTGTCTCCAGGACCAGGAGGGAACAGACACAATGCTCGTTTGGTATTATCCCATTCCATGCGCAACGCTAAATCATCTACTCATCTCGTCTCATTACTATTCAGATATCCTCTCATCCCTCCCTCTCATTCCCCATTTCCTCAATCAGCTTAAGCTTTCGCCTTAACTTTCACACTCGGCGTCGCCAAACTCCCCAGAATCAAATTACTCGTCAACGAAAATGTAGAGATATCAACCGGATCACTACTCGCCTTCGCGACCTGAGCCGCCGCCCCAGTAGGTCCACTCACACTGAGAACAAGATCGCTAGCCGCACTCGTAGTCTTTGCCTGAGCTGCAGCTGCACTCGCTGGTACTGAAAGCGCAACACTCGACGCCGCACTCGACGTCGTACTAGAAGTCTTCTGAATAGCAGCCGAACTCAATGTCGCAGAATTTACAGCCGCGGGAGCTGGTCCCGCTGCTGAAGTAGTGATGGATGAAACTGCAGGAGCAGCAGAAGCACCAGCGGATTTTGTTCCTCCAGCGGAGGTTTTGACAATAGCGGCAGAAGAGAGCGTGGAGGAGTTAATTGCAGCGGGAGAGGCGACGGTGGAGAGTGTGGTTCCAGCGGCTGCTGGGGCGGCGCTCATGGCGCCTATGTTGGGGAATGAACCTTCGCCGCAGAGACATTGGCAGTTGCATCCTCCGCCGGGGGCGATGGTTCCCGTTCCTTGGGCGAGGGCGCCGGGGGATCCGACTGCGGCTATGTATTGTTAGAATCGATAATGGCACGACGGGAAAAGTGGTGTGGAGATTGGATGGAAATGGAAAGAGATGGGGGAGTAACGAGAAAGAAGACGTCGGTAATGTGGCATGGTATGGAAGCGAGGAGAGAAAAGGGGGGCTTACGAGCGTTACCAGCCGCTGCGGTTCCAGCTGCTGCTCCTACGGATGCTATTTTTTGTTAGATTTTGTTTGCAGAATTGGTTCAAGCATATCTCACCTGTCTCGCCAACGGCGGGATTCGAAGTCTTCACGATACCAGCTGTCTTTGAGCCTCCTGTACCTGCCGCAGCACCCGCTGGAGGACTAACACCTGCTACTGAAGCACCCGCTGCTGCGTTGTTGACGGTGACTGTAACTTGCTGAGTGATTTGTTGAGGAAGAGGCGTAACCGTGACCGTTGGAGGCGCTCCAGAAGCGAACACTGTCATCGTAACGAACGATAATTGAAGGCCACTATCCAAGTCAGCATCGATCCAACATCATAGATCCACAATACGCACTTTCCAGCCCCCGCACCACCTGTTCCTGCCGCCTGGTTTACTGTGACTGTCTTCTCGATCGTAACGGTCTTCTCTGCCGCGCAAGTACCATTGCTCTTCGATCCTGCTCCTGTACCTGCTCCTGTACCAAGAGCAGCAGCCGCCGACTTCGTTACCGTCGCTGTCTTCGCTTGGGCGGCATTTGTTACTGTAACGGTTTTGTCGTTTGCGGCTCCTTTCGCTCCTCCGGCATTGCCTCCTTTCGCACCATTCTCCAACGCTCCCAGTGCTCCTAGCAGATCTGATAATCCATCTCGTCGTCCAAGATGCTTGAATACTGAATCGTCACACTGTCTCAAGTCAGCATATCTACCACCACCCGGCATGATATTCCTACCTGTACTAGACACGACAATCCAGCGACGACCAGTATTGATGCAGACAAGAAGTTCCTCATTGTATATTAATCGGATTGTGAAATCCGTAAAACTCAAAGACTGCCTTGTAACCAAGAGAAATGAAACTTTCAACAGACCAGCCGTAGTGTGTTGAAGTGAACGTCTTGGAAGGCAAAAAAGAGCGTGACCGGCAGCTGCAGAAACAAATTCAATAGGACGAAGTCACAAGAGAATTGGCGATAGAAAGGTAATTCAGCGGCATGCAAAGAATCGAACGGAAACGTTAACGAAGGCGATCCGACACCGTGCTTGCGGGCATTGGCGCTTTGATGGAAAGAATGGAGCACGCCGCGCAAAACTTCGAAAGAACCTGAAGAAGCGAATAGGGAGGGAAAGAAGAGAGAAAAGATAGGATGAGATGAGGGGACCCATCAACGCTTGAGTTCGAGAAATCCGTAATTCAATCCCTAACCTTACTGGAGTACGCGTTTCGCCGTCTTTGCAGCCACGATGTTCCCAGCACTTGAAGGGCCGCGGTGCCAGTTGCGGGGGGGCATAAACATGGCGACTCAGCAGTGGTGGTTCGACGGACCTCTTGCCAAACGGTCTCATGCGAGTCGGAGGATGAGGTGACGAGCGCTAGTCAGACACGGCAGTCTTAGAAATTGCGGATGTTGAGGGCAAGATGAGGGCGGCTCCGACACTGGAGGTTTCATAAGGCTTCTTTAGCGAAGGAGGTGAACCTCGAGTCGCATGAGATCCCGATCAGCAAATCAACAGCCTGGTATGAGGGTTCCTTTTTTGGTTCTTCGGGGAGCAAATTTACTCCACACGATCCGCAGGCCCCATGCGTGTGATGCCAAACATCCTCAGTTCGTGATGGGTCGCTATGAAGCTGTTTCTCAGCAGCCATTGTTTCGTTTGTCAGGACACGGATCCTCAGCAGATAATCAAGCAATGCGGCGTCCATCCATCCAGACCATTGGAGATGTTGAAATGATGCTTAACCAGTTATCCGAAGAAAAGCAGTTCAGATGGCGTTGAGTCTGAAATCAAAAAGAATTGTTCAAAGCTTATTTGAAAATGCTTGCTTTGATCTCAACTGGTCGTGCCAAGTCCGTGTGGAAAACGTGAAGGCCGTATGGCCGGACAGCTATGCATGATGCGATCATAGCAACATCATGAAGGTATCCGAAAAGGCAATCGAAATAAAGATCAGAAAGTATGCTTATTGAGTTTGCATCTCGAAGATTGTTGGAGTTAGAAAGATTCCTCCTCAGCCTTACGCAGATTAAACTTAGGTCAGCGAAAGTCTAGGCCTGAGTGGAATTCGGGCCACAGCTTCACCGTCGCTTACGCGGGAGCTAGGCCCAGATCGTCAATCGATGACGGCGTTGAGTCTTCACTTCTGAACATGACATTTCGAAGCTGTGATATCCAGCCAAATTTCGCATACGTCTATTTACGGCCGGGACAATTAATATGGATGGACGTTGACGACTGGGCTGAGGTCAAGCTACGTATCCAGGCTGTGCCTGGCTTTCTGAATACTAAATATCATAATTCCTCATCTGAAACGCTTCCTCATACAACGACATCGAAGTACGATTAACATCGTCAACAGTCAAAATGGAAGTCCACGTACTTGACAACTACTATCTCGCCATTACTCTCTTAATTACTATTGGCTATCAACTCTTCTTCTTCTCTATTGCCTTTTCACTGAAGTTCGACAAGCTCACTGGTATGTCTGCTCCGAGCAATACATCGCCTTGTACTGATTTCTTCTAGACTTCGCTGGCGGAACCAACTTCGTCGTCCTAGCCATTATCACTCTTGCCTTCAGCGGTCATCACAATGCACGCCAAATCGTATGTTCGTTGTTTATCATGGTCTGGGGTGCTCGTCTCTCAGCATTCCTCCTCTTCCGAATCTTGAAGACCGGCAAAGACGATCGATTCGATGACAAGCGCGACAAGTTCTTCCCATTCTTGGGATTCTGGGTCTTCCAGATGATCTGGGTCTGGACTGTCTCTCTACCGGTCACAGTGCTGAATTCACCGGACGTCACCCAATACCCCCAGCCAGACTTTGGAACCGGAAGGGATATTGCAGGCGTCGTCTTATATGCGATTGGAATGATCATGGAGAGTGTCAGCGATGTGCAGAAGTACTTGTTTAGGGCGAGAAAGAGTGACAAGTCTGCCATCTGTGACAAGGGATTCTTTTCGTGGACCAGGCATCCCAATTACTTTGGCGAGATCATCATCCAGTTCGGTAGGCTTCATGAAAACCATATTTTGACTCTAGCTAACAGCTACAGGAATCTATATGATCGCAGTCTCTCCGGCAGCAAATGGCTACGTTCGAGGCCAAGCCTACAAGGCTCTCTATGCCACCATTCTCGGCCCCCTCTTCCTGACAATCCTCCTGATGTTCGTATCTGGCTTGACACTTCAGGAACGGCCTGGCGCGAAGAAGCGGTATGAGAAAAACAATCATTGGGAAGAGTACTCGAGATACCTGAACCGTACGAGCATCTTGATTCCGTTCCCACCACAACTATACGAGAAGATGCCCATCATCTTAAAGAGAACTATCTTCTTGGAATTCCCGATTTACGTCTTCGATCCAACAAAACATTCAGATGTGAGCAAGGGACAAGCAGGAGCAGAGCATGGAGATGCTCATAAGCCAAGTACAGGAAATAGACAAAGTGGGGACCAATTAGTTCAAGAACAGCATGTGGATAACTAGTAAAGGGAGAACGAGGAGTAAGTGACGATGAATGAAGAATATGAGCATAGCATAGGCGTTCAAGGCCTCACGGTATAATGTATGAATGCTTTTTGATCATCCAATGAGAACCACAGAAGCAGAATAACCTTACCTCCCCATATCCCTACAATCATGTGATCGGGCGCATGACTCAACGTCACGTCGCGTTCACCTTTCTCCTCTCAACCTCTCAACCTTCACGATAACATCTTCATCTCATATCCACCATCATTCACCTCGCTCCTGCCTTTTCTTCATAATCCTTATCAGTACCGCTCTCGGCAAAATTATTTACACATACGTAAGAATGCTCCTTCCGCTTTATATCAAAATTTTGCGAATTCAAAATCCCCTCTCAATGCCACCCCTCTCCATCTTCCAAGATGAAGAAGTTGAAAAAGCTCCCTTCTCGCCTTTTTTCATCTTCTCACAATGAATCCTCCTACACCCCCTCACCCTCCGATGCCTATCGCTATACCTCAATCACAACCCGTATCTATCCCCGAGATGACGAGCTCACACCCCGCAGTACCACCACAACCAAGCCTGAAATGCCTCAAGCACCACCACCACCTCCAGGCATGAATGTCCAATGCCAATGCGGCGCGATAAAATTCCAGACTCCATTGCCGCAGCCGTTGGCGGTGTATATTTGTCATTGTGAAGAGTGCAGGAGGCAGAGCAGTTCGGCGTTTGGGTGTAGTGCTATTTTTCCTAAGTTCGAGTTGCCGTGTAGGGAGAGTTTGAGTTGTTATTCGTGAGTTGAATCTTCCTTTTGGGTCTATTAATTTTGCTTTTTTGAATTTGAGAATGCAGGTTGAGGGGCTACGATTGGGAGACAAGAATGGACGGTTTTGGCTGCTGAAGACAACGGACGAAGCATCAAAGCCGGTTTTGTTGTCGTCTTCTTTGGATCTTTGCGTTCACTTCGTCGTTACCGACTTTCACTCTTCAAGATGCTCTCGTGTGACTTCTCGGCTACTAGCCGAGTACGACGACTTCCCCTTTTCTATCTTCCTGCTTCATTGTATCCACTACCCGTCTTCTTTTACTTACCCAACTAGTTTCGAACATTTGCTAACACCTCCTCAGTCGGCCAACGGCCTCGGGACATTCACTGAATTGCTATTTCTGTAAGAATTGTGGAACGAGACTCATCCACTCCACGCCAGGTAAGGAGGTCGTAAGTGTCAAAGGAGGATGTATTGAGGGTTTGGATTGGAGGAAGGCGAGGCACATTTGGTGTAAGAGAGCCGTGAGTCCCCTTTTACTTCCTCCCCGGTTCCTTCTTCCGCATCCCCTCGCCTGCTTGGACTTCGTTCTTCGCAATGTCCGAATGTCCCAAAAGCCCTGGGACTTCGCAAACTTTTGGGAGAGTTGTTGTTGACTCGACACAGATGGTGCCGATTCCTGAAGGTGTGGAGCGAGATGAAGAAGAACCCGAAGACGAAGACTACGGCGACGCTGCTATGTCTGATGGCGGAGAACTACGACAAGCCCGAATTTTCGCAGGTCAGAAAAATGAAAATGTAGTCAGCAGATTTGGAAACACAAAGCTTGGAAAGGGTGATGAAGATGATGAGATAAGAGGTTAGTTAGCTGCTTGGGCCTTTTGGAGGAAAAGTTTTGTTCTCTAGTCACATGCTTGATAGAATACCGTTCTTTGCGGTCTGCCGTTGTGTATTACACTTTATATTCAGCAAGTTGAGGAAAAGGGAACCTGACAATTCAAAGCAATGAAATAATCTAAGCCATACCGCCATTAACCCTTAAAACCTGTCCCGTAACCCACTTCCCCCCGTCCCCAGCCAAAAACGCCGCAACATCAGCAATCTCCTCCGGCGTCCCAATCCTTCCCTGTGGATTAAACCCAGCAATCATCTTTAAAAGTTGCTCACTCTTCCCTTTTATAAATAGATCTGTGGCTGTAGGTCCTGGCGCGATGGCGTTAACCATGATTCCTTTCCTGGCAAGGTCTTTGGAGAGGAGACGGGTCATTTGTTCGATAGCTCCTTTGGAGGTGCAGTAGGCGAGGTAGTTGGGGGTTACGGTTGAGGCGGCGCAGAGGGTGGTGGAGAAGAGGATGATGCGTCCGCCGGAGGTCATGTGTGGGATGGCTTTCTGCTCATGGCATCAATATCCGGTTCTCTCATTCTTTCGATGGGGGGGAAACATACCTGTGTCAAGAATAAAGGCCCCTTAACATTAACACTCAAAACCCTATCAAATTCCCCCTCGCTCAACTTCTCCAACTCATTCAACGGCATAATCCCCGCACACGCAATCACAATATCCAACTTTCCAAACGCTTTCACTGCCTCATCTACCAAAGTCCCGATCTCCTTGACATTCCCAGCGTCGGCTTTGATGGCGATTGCTTGGGAGGAGCCGATGGCTTTCACAGTTTCTTCGGCGGAAGAGGAGTCGCTGGAGTAGTTTACTACTACTTTTGCTCCGTCGGCTGCGAGGTGGAGGGAGAGTGCTCGACCAATTCCTTTGGAGCCGCCGGTTATGAGGGCGACTTTTCCGGTGAGGGGCTTTGGAGAGGACATTTTTAAAGTGAAGGTGAGATGAGAGTGAGATATGTGTTGAGGCGGAAGGCTTGTATGTTAAGTTCAAGTACGGTACCGGTAGTATTCGGTAGTGGTGTGATGAGGGTTGTTAATATAGGTGAGGTGGGCGTAAAGGTTGCTGTTGAGAGGTAGCTAGAATGGTTGAATCAAATGATTAAGTGCGATGAACTCTTGGAATTGAACGAGGCTTGATGTTTGAATGCATGAGAGAAAAGTACAACAGGGTATCCAGTCAGGTATATATATTTTTGATACGGGGCGGTTGGCTCACTAGAGCCTGCTTGCTGAGTTGCCCCACTCTAGTGAGATGCCTGTCTTAGCAGACCGAGTTTATCTCTAAACTCTAATTCTCTTGATTGTTGACGAAAAGGCCTCAATCCTTTCAGCAGTTAAGCTTAACTCCTCCGTACGTATAAAAATCCCAGAGAAATGGCTGGTAGTCTCGGATTTATGTCATAAACTTGTCGGCTCCGTGGCTGGAGTTTTGTTAGTGTTGTTATTTCCATGGCGTTAGCGATGGAAGTAAGGAGACCCTCAAAACAGAGAACTATTGATGGAGCCGGCGGATAGTCCTTCGAAATGTTCCGCGAAGGAAGGGACACTGGATAGTATGCCCGTCTCCAAACTTTGAAGCCCAGTAATGGTGTTGACTCGTCGTAAATGTTCCTGGTGTGTTGGAACATTATATAGCCATGAAGTTCGAGTCGTGCCCCTTTTTCCCATGGTCCTCCTTTTCTCTCGGCTCCCTTTTTTGTGGTTCCCCTTTTCTATCGTTTGATTCAGGGGTCATTTCCAAGGGGAAGGGTTTTTGATCAGAATGTTCACAGAAATTGTTTATTCCCAAGTCAACATTTCAAATGGAAAAGATGGAGACGGCTGAAGTTCGGCAAAGATGTGGGGAAGATGCCGCCGCCATTTACGCGACCGACAGCCTGCGGCGCTATGATAAAGCAGGGCGAGGCTGTCTCGCGACCTCACCAGCAAACATCGTTCTACAACTTCGATCACAACGCCCAATCCTCTCCTACCCCTAGTCACTCACTTCTGCCATCCACGAAGGTGCGCCGCTGAAGCTCCAGCATCCGCAGACAAGACTCTTCAACTGCAGAATCCGCCATCAACAGACACACTCGATTCCGACATCCACGAAGCACGCGATCTATTCGCAAAACAGACGCCATGGACGCAAAGCAGGTTGAGACTCAGGTCAAAGCTTTGCAGAAGGCCGTTTCCGAAAAGCAACCTATCTCGAACGTCGTCGCTATCCTGGAGACTTTGAAGAAGGATGTCGTCCCAACCGAGGAGCTGCTCCGAGTACGTTCTTAACTTGCTCCGCGCATTCCTCAGGGATGGATATGGACGATGTTTGTCGATTGCTAATATTCTCCTAGTCCACCAAAGCTGGCGTTATCGTAGCTAAGCAAAAGGCCAACCCCAACAAGGAGATCGCAAGACTGGCTGCGGAGATCGTCTCGAAGTGGAAGCAGATGGTCCAAGTTGGTCAGAAGAAAGCCATGTCCAAGCCAAGTTCAGCATCGCCCGGCAAGGGTACCTCCTCACCTGCACCGTCTGCCGAACCAAAGACATTCAAGGGCGACAAGGCAAAGAGAAAGTGGGACAATGAGAGTGTTGATATCAAGCGTACCGGTGTTCCCACTAGGGATGCGTGCGTCGGATTGCTCTACAACGGCCTGGCCTTCATGTCGGAGGAGTCGTCTACACGCCTTATCCTGAGATCAGTGGAGGTTGAGCAGGCCGCGTACGACTACTTCAAGGGCGACAATGCAGATTACCGAGCCAAGATCCGATCCCTCTTCCAAAACCTTAAGAACGCTACCAATCGAGAGTTAGGTCCCCGTGTCATGTCCGGAGAGATTGAGCCTAGTCGATTTGTCACTATGAGCCACGAGGAGCTGAAGTCTGCCGAGCGTCGCAAGGAGGATGAGAAGTTGCAGGCGGAGAATCTCAAGATGGCACAAGTCCCAATGGCTGAGAAGAGTATCAGTGATGCATTGAAGTGTGGCAAGTGTGGACAGAAGAAGGTCTCCTACAGTCAGGCACAAACCCGCAGTGCTGATGAACCGATGACTACCTTCTGTGAATGCACGGTCTGTGGTAATCGCTGGAAGGTATGTAACAGTGCAATTGGTTATGATGCGCTATCACTGACAAACGTAGTTTTCTTGAGCATCTGGTCAGCGACTACTTGCATCACAAAATTTTCGATTCTTTACGAGCCTGTGGCACTTTTTCCGGATGGTTTTCGGGGTATGGGGTCTGATATCTGCATGTGGGGGAAGTGTACGCTGGTGAGGTTTTCAAAGAAGCGTTGAGTTTTATCTTTCTGCGGTCCATTATGCCCAGCATGGATTTCAGTCCGTCCTCTCAGAAAGCTACATGCTTCTAACCCAGGCGTGTGATGCATGTTCGATGGGAAACGATGCTTTGACTGATGGCTCATGAAGATAGACAATAGAACATTACAAAGATTCTGAAGTCTTATTCCATGTGTCCACTGAAAGTCCAGGTAGAGTTGGGACATTGAAAACAGGTTGAAAGTGAGATATGATCGGCTTTGAGTCTCAGCATTGGACAATTTCAGAGAAAAACATGGTTACTTACATTTACGAGGAGTGCCTTCAAATAGTTGAAATGTAGCACTTTCAATGCCCCAGCCTCCCCAGGACTTTCTGGGTTATGGTCAATTTCCAAACTAGACCTTCATTTCTCATCCTTGATGCCAAGCATAACTATCAAGTTTGTATGCTCATGCTCTTCTTCCAATCCCATCTCGCCCACGTGTTTCCAGAACTTACTCAGATGCCGAGTACCACTGTCACAAAGTATTGTAACAATCCGGCTATCTTTTGGCATCTGAAGAGCAGTGACGACCGCAGCCACGCAGTTGACAGCGCTGCTACTTCCGACGAAAATACCATCCTTCTCGACTAACCATCTAGCCATCTTCATAGCTTGGAGATCAGTGACCTTGACAGCATCATCAATGAGCTCTCTCCCAACTTCGAAGTTCTCTGTGAGTCGGTTGATTCCAATACCTTCCACAATGGTATCAACCTGCTGTCTTCGACGAGTGCCTTCCTTCTCTGTGTTTGAGAACATTACTCCGTGCTTCACTTTGTTATAAAGACCACTGCCTTCAGGATCTGCCAGCACAACCTTGAGATTTCGGCCCATACCCATCTCTTGTTTGAGGAATACAGATATACCGGAGATAGTTCCACCGGTCCCAGCTCCAGCCACAAAAGCCTCAAGCTGTCCACCTGTCTGATGCCAAATCTCCGGTCCGGTGGTCTTAACATGCGCTCGATAATTCGCTAGCGATTCAAATTGATCCGCAAAGAAGCCCTTGCTCTTATTCCCACTCGAAGCTGCATGTTCCCTTGCCCTCGTCCTCGCCAAGTTGACAAAATGCTCCGTGGAAGTGATAGGTGCTGGAGTTACCCTCTCAACCGTAGCTCCTAGATGGTGCAACAAGTCTGATTTCTCCTTGCTCTGGTCATTCGGCATGCAAATATACGCTTTGTATCCCTTTGCCCTCGCTAATGTAGCAAGAGAGATACCCGTTGATCCAACTGTGCCCTCGTAAATCGTATCTCCTTGCCCTGGTGTCAACAGCCCCTCTTCTTCCGCCATCTGAATCATATTCAATGCCACCCTATCTTTCGGGCTTTGCCCCGCGCCATTGAGAAACTCTGCCTTTGCCAGAATCTCACATCCCGTAGCTTCTGACAAGCTCTTGATCTTGAATAGCGGGGTATTCCCAATACATCCTTCAATGCCCTCCAGAACTGGCGGCGCAGGAACTCCAACAATGGATTGTCTCGAGCTTCGTGTATGGTCTTCGAGCTTCACGGAAGGTAGGTATGTGCTTGCTGGTCTCGAATCGGCGGACGAACTTGGCCCCCCTCTTCGACGTTGGTACCTGCGTTCAAGATCTGGATAGAGATCTTTGAAGCCAAGCGTTATAAGAATGCCTGCCACGAAGGCAAACGCAACAGCAGCCGTGCCATAAGCTTTCGGATGGTCGTTCAAGGACATCGTGTCATCGTAATATCGTCATTTCGTGATTGTCCTAAGTTGTCGAAGGACAATTATGGGTTTGAAGTATGGACTTGGAAGATCAATCCTTGTCAACGTTGGGGAGCATTGACCATGTGAAATTCGGACATTCTGCCAAAGCTCCGACGAGCTCACGCAACCACAATTCATCCCGCAATAGTTCTTTCATGGACTCTCCAATTATTTCTCGGTTGTTTAGACAGCTGTTCAGTCATCGGGCTTGTCAGTCGGTACGGACGCGATCATCGGCGCCGTTGCGGTTACGGCATGGAAGCAGACCGCACGTTAGACATCTGTCTGGGAGTAGGAGGCACCATGAGAAGTCCTCCAACAAGAATGAGAGCCATTGGCAGCAGAGGACGGACTTGTTCCAATTGGATATGTCGGAGGAGTACCAGAAATACCCAATGGTCACGGCAGATCAGTTGAGAGGAAGGAGAGAACGGCCTAGGAGGGTGAAGATGTTGACGAGAGACTTCATTGAAGGTTGATACCCTAAGAGAAGTTTCAAATCGTGACTTACACATTTTGCAGACTCTCTATACAACCCCTCGTATGGGTACTTCTCAAAACAAGTTGTTATTTTCACACCCGGAGAACCCTTCGACTTCAATAGTCTCCAAGACGAACCAGAGTTCCACCGCCTGTTAGGACAAAGATACACGGAGTTCGAAGACAAATTAGACCTAACAGCACCCAACGAGACTCGGCAACTCTGGCATACGCCGACAGAGCTCTTTCGTCCCTACTACGGCGAGGCTATAGCCCGGTACCTAGTCGAGAATTACAAACTATCTCAATATCCCTACCACGACCTCATTATCTATGAAATGGGTGCTGGAAACGGAACACTCATGCTCAACATCCTCGACTATATTCGAGACGCTGAACCCTCAGTCTACGACAGGACGAAGTTCAAGATCATAGAAATTTCCTCCAACCTGGCAAAGCTACAAGCAAACCAGCTACTCCGAACTGCTGATTCGAGAGGTCATTCATCTAAGGTGGAGATCATCAATAAGTCTATATTTGAATGGACGCAGGTTGTCTCCTCTCCTTGTTTCTTCCTAGCAATGGAAGTCTTCGACAACTTCGCCCACGACTCCATACGATACGACCCCGTGACCGAGGAACCCCTGCAAGGAACAGTATTAATAGACAACGCTGGCGATTTCTACGAATTCTTCCTCCCAACAATCGACCCAGTTGCAGCCCGCTTCTTACGAGTCCGGCACGCAGCCACTGGCGGTCACTATCCCACACCTCTTCCCCAGAGCAGAGTAATTCGGAAACTGAAAGCAAGGTTACCTTTCACTCCGAATTTATCCGATCCGGAATATATTCCTACCAGACTAATGCAGTTTTTCGATATCCTGGGGAAGTACTTTCCGGCTCATAGGTTGCTAACGAGTGATTTCCATGATTTGCCGGATACCATTAAGGGGATTAACGCACCGGTTGTGCAGACGAGATATCAGAGGCGGACGGTGCCTGTTACTACTCCTTATGTGAGTCCTCCCAGTTATCCCTTCATGTCTATACCCTTGCTGATTACAATTTCAGGTACATCAAGGATACTTCGATATTCTGTTCCCAACTGACTTCAATGTCATGGAACTCATGTACAGAGCTATCACAGGCAAGCTGACTCGTGTGTTGACACATGAGGAGTTCTTGAGGAGATGGGCCTATGTGGAAGAGACGGAGACCAAGAATGGAGAAAATCCACTCTTGAGCTGGTACAAAAATGCTAGTGTTCTCACCACAGTGTAGTTAATGAATGAGATGAAATACCAAAGCACGCCTTGCAAAACCCTTCTTGTTTCTCTTTCTATTTGTCACTAAAATCTTCCGTCTAGTGTGAAGCAATAAGTTCTTGGCGACAAACCAGATGAAATTGCAGCAACCTCAACCATGCTCGAATCGTAGAATTCACCATACGGAGAACGACATGCTCCTCGCGAAGTCATGGGTTGACAGACTTTTTCGAAGCCGGCATTGGAAGAGTCGAGGCTTTCAGTAGTTAAAATCATAACCACGGTGGTTCGATTCTTCTTCACCCATGAAATTGACCTCTAGAGGTATATCGTCGTAGCAATCCTCGAGCTTTCAGCTGGTTGAAAAGGGGTGTGAGTCACATGATAGTTACTACACGTGATAAACCGAGGTTGAAGATGCAGACAGTTCAGAGGAGTGTGATACATGCAAGCATATTTCATGATCTGTTATTAGATGCTTACACTTCTCGGAATATGAATTGCTGCCACAAATGAAGTTGTATTGCAGGAGCCGATCGGCTATGTTTCCTTTTCAGAGGTCGACTCAAGCGAGGTCTCATCTACTTTCAAACTTCATGCCAACTTCACTCATCAACAACGTTCACGGCAACACATTTTACGATGGCAAATTCAAAGTAAATATCTTGCTCCTTTACTCGACTTATGGTAACTGACGCTTCATAGGTATGAGTACGTGAAGGCATTCGAGCAGCCGGACCTTCTGCTTCCAAACACCTGGATCGTAGTTCGCATTGACGGCAGGGGCTTTCACAAGTACGTTTTCTTCCTCCAACGATAATATCCATCGCCGATTTCAATCAGATTCTCAAACAAATATGCATTCGAGAAACCAAATGACCGTCGAGCCCTCGACCTCATGAATGCAGCAGCCAAAGCAGTCATGACCGAGCTTCCAGACATTGTCATTGCCTATGGCATTAGCGATGAATATAGGTAGCTCTCTAGAGCCAATGTCATGATCAATATCTAACCCACCTGCTTTCTAGCTTCGTCTTTCATAAATCCTGCGTGCTGTTCGAGAGACGGTCAAGGTATGACTCTTCATCCTGTTGAACAAAACACGAAACTCATTTCCCAACAGCAAGCTCGTGACAACAATTGTGTCTACGTTCACTGCATATTATGTTCACCTCTGGTTCACGTTCTTCCCCGAGACACCACTTTCTCCTCCATTACCGAGCTTTGATGGCAGGGCGGTGCAATATCCTAGCATCCAGAACTTGAGGGACTACATGAGCTGGAGACAGGTAGACTGCGAGTCATCCCCATCGCGAAGTCGACAGCCAGGGGCAGAGCTGACTATTACAAGGCCACATTAACAATCTCTACAATACGACGTTCTGGGCTTTGATCCAGAGTGGAGGAATGGATGCGAAGAGTGCCGAGAAGGAGCTTGCTGTAAGCCAATTGCCTAACTTAGTCATAACATGCTGATCATTCAGGGTTCTCTTGCAGCAGACAAGAACGAGATCCTGTTCTCAAGATTCAAGATCAATTACAATAATGAGCCCGAGATCTACAAGAAGGGAAGTGTAGTACTGCGAGATGTAAGTCACCAATGAACGGCTCCCTTGCTTGATTTCTGACGATGTCTAGTATGAGCTCGTTGAACCTGGGACTGCTTCAGAAATCATCGAGGAGGAATCAGCAAAGACGGTAGAGCAAGCTGAGCTGTCCAAGACCCAAGAGGAGAGAGACAAGAAGCGAAGGGCGAAGGCAAGGATCACTGTGCAGCACGTGGATATCATCAAGGACGAATTTTGGGAGAGAAGACCATGGCTGCTTTCGAACAAACCGGGCAAGATACCCAAAGAGCCATGATACAATGATATTATTTCAATCGCTGCACATGCTGAATAGATATGGTATCGCTCCAAACGCTGTGCTAATGCTGCAATATTCGAATCATTCATCTTTCCTCCTTTTCTTCTTTTTCTTCGCCTTCTCGGAATCTGCTGCATCTTCTTCCGCTTTTTGTGCAAGCTTCTTCAGCCGTTTCCGCTCTTTTCGCTCCTCTTTCGATTCGATCTTCTCTGGCTCCTGCTCCGGGGTATCTTCCCTCGATGTGGTTTCTGAAGCCTTCGCCTCTTCCTCTCGCAGAGCATGCTTAGCGGCTTTCCTCGTCCTCCGTTCTTCCTTTGTCTCCTTCGTCACCTCCTCTTCTATCACTGCAGTTTTATCTTCGACTGGAGCTCCCGCAGACTTCGCGGCTCGTTTGGCAGCCTTCCGGGCTCTTCTCTCTTCCTTGGTTTCCTTTGGCACTTCAACATCTGCCTCGGCTTCCCTCTTCCTTTTCTTCTTGGCCGGCTCCTCACTACTCGCACTTGGACTCGTACTCTCACTGTCCACCGGTGTAATCGTCCCACTCAAACTCTCTCCGCGCACAAAACTCGCATACAATCCACCTTTACTCCCAACCCACTTCGCCCCCGCCTTAGTAACCATATCCAAACCTCCGCTTGTGACAGTCTGCACAACAGTCCCCTGCGTGCTTGTATCCAATCCCTTCAGCGAGGAATCAAAAGCATTCATCCACCACATATCGCTCGTTCTATGCTGTTTCTTCCCGATGCCGAGATTGTCAACTTTTTTGGAGACGAGGAGAGGTTTCGAGAGCCCGATTGTGTTAGATGTTGGGTGGAGGGAGTTCCCTGTGCCACGCCATCCTTGGGATGTGAGGAGCGCGTGGGCATCCATTGTCGATTCGTGGTGGGGAGAATGAGAGGTTTGTGAGAGTGGAAGGGGAAGATATATTTTCTTATCGAGAAACGTTCTGGCAATCTTAGCGTGGACAACATGTCTTCTGATTGGTTACAGCCATCAAAGTGGGGCTACAAACTATCAGGGTCGGTTGTGCCAAGCTTGAACAGACTTTCAACGACGCCAAATTGTCAAAATCTTCAAATTTATCATTAAAAACATTTCGACATTCTGAAGTTATCATTCAATTACATGATGTCTTATCTCGTTGAAGTTGCATTGAGATTTTACATCTCATCAAGTTCAGGAAGCATCAATTCCTCGAAATGCCGTACCTCCCCTATGAAGATCCAGGCATCGCTGTCAATTTGAGTGATATATTCGATGGACTTGAT
>MU119680.1:0-15378 GCA_014904845.1 Acephala macrosclerotiorum | reverse complement strand
TTTTAATAAAATTATAATTTAAATTTTATATAAATTTAAATTTTTTTAATTCGATTTAACGTTTTATTTAAGTTTTAATTATATGTAAAAACGAATTAATAAATCTCTAAAAATATTAATTTATTATTATAATTCGTATAAAGTTTTTTAATTTTTATATTATTTAAAAATAATATTATAATTTTAAAATTATTATTATAATTAAAATAAATTAAATTATAAAATTAATTATTTTTAAAATTTTTAATAAAATTATAAAAATTATTATATTTTTATTTTAAACGTTTAATATAAATTAATCGTATATAAAAAAAAATTTATTAAAAAAACGTAAAAATATGTGATAAATTTTTTAAAAAATTTATTTATAAAAAAAAATATATTAATATTTTTTAAAATAATCGAATTTATTTTTATAATCGTATTAATTAATTAATAATTTTTAATAATTTTTTTATAATTAATAATTATAAATTTTAATAAAAATTATTACTTTTTTTAAATATTTTATAATCGAATTATTTTTAAAATATTTTTATTATAATCGAAAATAAAACTTTAAAATAATAAAAAAAAAAAATTTATTATATCGTATATTAAATTGTTTTAATACGAATAAACAAATAAATATTTTTATAAATTTTAAAAAAAAAAATTTAATTAAATATTATTATTTTTTTACGATTAAATATTATTTTATTAAAATTTTTTTTTTTAAATTTTTATAATTAGTTTTTAATAAATATTTTGTATATTTTTTAATATATTTTTGAAATATTTTTTACGTTTTAAATCGTTCGAATTAATTTTTTCGTTTTTTAAAATTTTTTTTAATTTCGTCGATTAAATCGATAAATCGTATTTTTTTAAATTTAAATTTATATATTATATTAATATTTATATTAAATAATTTTAAATTAAAATTATTTAACAATAAAATTTTTTTTTTAATTTCGTTTTTTTTTAATAAAATAAAATAATTAATATTTTATATTGTTTTTAAAAAATTTTTTTTAATATTTATATTTAAAAATAATAATATTATTATAAAAAAATACTTTTTCGTTTTTTTATTAATAATTATTTTATTTTTTTTATTAAAAAAAAACGTTTTATAAAAAATTAAAAAAAATAATCTCGTTTTTTATATTATTTTATTTACGTTTTTTTTTTTGAATTAATAATATTTATTTTAATCGTATTTATTTTATATAAAATAATATTAAAAATTAAAAATAAAAAAAAATTCGTTAAAATATAAAAATCGTTTATAAGTTTTAATATTATATTATTTTTTAATAATATTAATATTTAATTTTTTATATTATATTTTTTTTTTAATATTTTTTCGATTTAAAAATATATATAAATATAACGATTTTTAGTAATTTAATATAAATAAATTTTTAAAAAAAAAATAATTATAATCGTATAAAATTAAAATTTTTAAAATCTCGAAATATATTATTTTACGAATTATTATTTTTATATTCAATTTATATTTTTATTATAATAATAAATAATTATTTTAAAAAAAAAAAATTTATATTCGATTTCGTATTTAATTTTTATTTTTATAATAATTATTTTAACGAATTTGAAATTTTATTTAATAATAATAAATAATTAAAAACTTTTAATATTTATAATCATATTATTAAAATCTCGAATTATATATATAAAAATAATATAATATTTTGTATTTTTTATTCGAATTAATTAATTTAAATAAATTAAAATATAATTTAAAAATAATAATAATATATTTTTTTTAATTAATAACGAATAATTAATTTTCATTATATTAATTTCGAATATTATAAAATTTTTAATAATAAAAACAAATCAATTCGTTTTTTTAAATATTTTATAAAAATTTTATAAAAATTTTCAAAAAATTATTTTATAAAATTAACGATTTTTAATATTTTTTTTATTATAACGATTTTAATATTTATTAAAATTAAATAATAAATATTATTTTTTTATTATTAATTAATAATTATTATAATAAAATTCGATATTTTTAAAATATTAATAATTATTTTTTTTTTTTAAATATTTAAAAACGATATTATATTTTTAAAAAAATTTTATAATAAAATTTTATTAATAAAATTATTATTTTTAATATCGAATTATTATTTTAAAATTTTATTTTTCGATTAATTTACGTTTATTTTTTTTTTCGTTTTTCGTTTTAAACGTTTTATAAAATTTATCGTTATAATTCGATTTTTAAATATTTTTTTTTATTAAAAACTTTTATTAAAATTTTTTTTTATATATTTTAAATTTTATTTTTCAATTTATTTATTATTATTATATTTATTAATAATTTTTCGAAAAATTTATTAATAATCGTTTTATTAAAATTTTAAACGTTAATATTATTATTATTAAAAATATATAATAATAAATTCGATTTTTTTAAAAAAATTTTATTAATATTAATTTTTTTTTTTTAAATAATAAATTAAATAAATTTTTAAATTCTTTATATATTTTTAAAACGTTTATTAAAATCGTAATTAAATTTTTTTTTAATTATTTATTTTATAATTTAATTATATTAATATTAATTATTTTTAAATATAAATAATCGCGAAAATCGATTTTCTTATTTTTTATTCGTTTAAAATATTTAAAATAATATTATTCGTTTTATTAATCGTTATATATAGTATTAATTTTTATTATATTTTTTTAAACGATTAATAATATATTTTATAAGAATTTAATTAATATTAAATTATAATATTATTTAATTTTTAAAATATTTTTATAATATTAATATTTAAAACAATTTTTAAATTATTAAATAATATAAAAAAATAAAAAAAATTTTAATATAAATCGAATTTATTTTTTATAAATCGAATTAATATATTATAAAAATTATATTTTTTTAATTTTTAAAATAATTTTATAATTTTCGTATATATTATTATATTATTTTAAAAAAATCGTAATATTATTTTTTTTAAATTAAAATATTTTTAATTTTAATACGAATATATATTTTTCGAAATTTTATATTTTTAAAAAATTGTTTTTATTATTCGTAAATTTTTTTTTAAAAAAATCGATAATATAATTAAAATAAATTTTAATACGAATAATATATTAATTTTAGTTTTTAAATTAATAATTAATTTAATAATTTAAAAATACAAATTTTTAAATTATTATTTTTAAATAAAATTCATTTTAAAAATTAATTTTTATTTATATCGTTTTTTTATAAAAAAAAATTTATTTTAATTTTTATTTAAAATTTTATTTATTTATTCGTTTTAATAAAATGTATTTTTTTAATAAGTATTTTTTTAATCGATTTTTTTCGATTAAAATTTTTTATTTTAATTTTTTTTATATTATTTTTTAAAATTTAAAATTTATTTTAATTTTATTATTTTAATTTAAAAATAATTATAAACGATTTACGAATTACGATTTTTAAAAAAATTAAAATTAAAATATAAAATAACAAAACAATTTCATTTTTTAATATTATAATTTTTATTTTTTTCGTATTAAAGTTTTTTTTTTTATATTTTAATTTTTATTAAAAATAAAATTAATTATTATAAATAATTATTATAAATTTTTTTTTTTTATATTTTTTTTAATATTAAATATTTCGCGTAATTTAATACGTAATTTTTATAAATTAATATTTTTTTATTATTTTGTAATTTTATAATTAAATTATTTAATTTCGAATAATATAATTAAAATAAAAAAAATTTATTAATTAATTTTTAATTTTCAATTTTTAATAATTTGAATTTTTTTTTAATAATAATAAAAAATAAAATATATAAATCGTATATAAATAATTCATTTTTCGATATCGTTTTATTAATATAAAAAAATAATAAAATATAAAATAAAAAAATTTAATCGTAAATTAATTCGTTTTAATTAATAAATTAAATTTATTCGAAGTAATTCGTAGTTCGTAAATTAATCAATCAATTAATTAAAATAAAAAATAAAAATTTATTAATTAATCTATAGTAAACGAAACCTTTTTATGTATTAAAAAACACGTAATTAGTACTACTCTCGAAATTAGTTATTTACAAAGATTTTTAAAGAAAAAATATATAATTCTATTATAATAATTTTATTTAATATATTTACAATATAACTTCGTTCGATTTTTATATATTTACGCTTATTTCAACTTAAATAAACTAATTATATAATTCAATTTTTTGTATAAAAAATCTTTTTAAACTCTAATACGTTCGTTCGATCTTTTCTTAAGAAGATATTATAAGAGCCCGAACTAAATCTCGTTAACCAAGTCCAGGCCTCTAAAATCTACAATTAAAAGCCACTTTTGAATTTACTTGTCGCGCGCCAATTGTAGTTTATTTCTTTTAAACTAATACCGCAAAGAAACTTTTTTGCCATTTTCAATTTCTACTATAGCTATTAGTGGCATTTATCGCAAGACCGCTGTTTAAGCCAAAAGTAAATTTAAACAAATATAAAAACGAGCGTAGAGATATAGACTTGCTAGAAATAACTATGGACGAAGAACTTGAATATACTAACAATTAACGAACCTTTCTTTCCCTAGGAATTATAGAACCAGATCGCATTATACTTCACACTATTGTCGCGAAGAGCAGCCGAAAAGGCGCCTTTATTCCAAGGTACAGATGAAAAACGCATACATGCGAACCTTTGACAGCAATTTTTCGAGAGACTTGGACAACGATAGTCACTACTCAGTTTAAGCAGCAATTGGTTCTAGTTAGTACAAATCTCGAAGCTTTACGGAGATTCCTACAAAACTATTCAATATCCAACGAATTTAGGACTGATCGTATACGGCCCTTATTAAGACGAGTTGGACGGTGGCAAAGTAGAACGGAAAGACCAAGTCAAAGACTTATGAGAACATAGTAAAACATTTTTCGCATCTTTAAAACCGCATTACAAACTCGGCAACGGCCCTAGATTGTTCTGGATAGCTCGAACATCGCACTCTCTATAACTACCGAAATATATTACTATTAAAAGAAGAAAAATTTGTAATTACCGGACTCGAAAAAGCTTTTTATTAAAAAAGTTGATCTGAAATCAGCTTGTACGTGCTGGGATGGTACCGGGGAGTACAATTGCCAACGTTTCTAATATAATCATATATTTGGAGAAAGAAGTATAATTGAAGTAGCCCCGACACTAAACGCACATTTGTTTGTTGTTCGATCGGAGTTGTCTACTTAAGAAAGACTCGAACTGGTTGTGCAAAGCCTGCAAAGCCACTTGGGGTCGTGCGGAAAATGGAACATATTAGGAACCGATAAGGCTCAGTTTTTATGTGCGTCCGAATCGAGATCTGGTCGGACTCTCTGGGCATTGGTCATTTTAATTGGCCCTCTAGACTTCTTACGGATCATGTGCCGCGGTGACCGATGCGAGATCCTTATCCCGTCAGCCCACGAGCCCTCAAGCATTAAATGCAACTCACTATCGTTACCGCCAATTTATTATCGTTACCGCCAACCCATTGTCGTTACCGCCAACCTACTATTGTTACCGCCAATCTACTATCGTTACCGCCAACCCACTATCGTTACCGTCAACCCACTATTGTTACCATTAAACCTACTGTCGTTACCGCTTAATATTATTAGAATTTCTTGCTTTTGCTTAAAGTGTTCAGAGCTGGACTTTGATCGTTCTCTATTAATACATTCTCTCTTATTATCGCGACATTAATCCCGGAGCCTCGAAACTAGTCTTTGAGCTCTCTACCTGCGAGCAATATCGGTTCTCACAAGCAGTTCATTTATTCGTACTGCACGTGTTTCTTTGCATTTTTCTATTATCACGTTTATTACTACAAATTTCCTCTTTTTTTATCGATTTCTTTATTAATTAGTATTTTTACTTACTTAGAAATTCGATAGTCGATATAAAATTAGAATTGCAATATTCGTATTTTTTAAATGAAAATTTATAATTACTAGCGAAATCGATTTCTATTAAAACACTTTTAAATTAATATTTAATTATTTTTAAAATTTATTTTTAGTGCGTTTACAAATGTAATAAGTAATTTTAAATAATAAAATAAAATTAAAAAGCGATAAATAATATTTATACGCGATATTTTTTACGAATTTACGTTTTTTTTAATAATTTATAAAACTAAAATTAAATATATTAATTACGAAAATAATTAAAATCAAAAAAATAATATTAATATTAAATTTATTTTTTTAATTAAATAAAAATATTTTTTTAATAAAATACTTTTATTAATTTATTTTAATTAAATAAAATTATTTAATAAATTAAAAAATTATCGATAATATAATTTTATATTAATATATAACGTTTTTTTTTTTATATTTTTATCGATTATAACTTTTTAATTAATAAAATAAAACTATAATAAACGTCGTTATTATTATATTAAAACAGTAATAAATATTACGAAATAAAAAATTATATTATTACGAAAACGATTACTATAAATTAATTTAAAAAATTAAATTAATTATTTGCTTATAATATTATTATATTAAATTTTTAAAGTATTTGTAAATATTATTAATATATATTTCGAGATTTTAAAATTATAAAAAAAAAAAAAATTCGAATTAATTTATATAAAAAAATATATAAAAATCTAAAAAAACATATTAATAATAATAATAAAAAATAAATTTTACGATAAAAACGAATTTAAAAATATATAATATTATAAAGTTTTATTAAAATTTATAAATTAAATTTAAAATTTAAATATTCGTAATTATTTAAAACGTTAAAAAAATTAATTAATTAATTAATATAATTAATATAATAAAATATATTTTTCGAAATATTCGAATACGTTTATTTTATTAATTTAATAAATTTTTTAATATTTTTTTTAAAAAAAATTTAATAATTTAAATATTAAAATAAAAAAATATCGTTAAACTTTATTTTTTAATTCGATTATAAATTAAAAAAAATTTAAAAATAATATTATTAAAATTTCAATAAAAAGTTTTATTAAAAAAATATATTAATAATATTTTTTTATATAAATTTTCGATATAATATATTTTATAAATTTTTTTAATAATTTTTTTTAAATTCTTATATAATTGTATATTTAATATATAAAATTATATAATTCGTTATTAAAAAAACGAATTTGAATTAAAATTAAAAAAATAAAATTTATTTTATTTTTTATAATAATTTAAAAATATTTTTTTGCGTTAAATACGTATAATATTATAATATATATAAATTTTTTTTTTGTATATAATTTATTATTATTCGTTTAATCGAAAACGAATTAAATAAATCGATTAAAAAAAAAAATATTATATTAATTATTATTTTTATGAAATTTATAATTAATATAAATTAAATTCGTAAAAAAAATTAATAAAAATACAAAAATTTAATCGATTTTTAAAACGATAATTAAATACGTTAAATTATTTATTTTTTTATTTTTTTATTATTATTTTTATTTAATATTTTTTATTTTCGTTATTATTCGATTAATATCGTTTAAAAAACGTTTATTCGTATTATTCGATAAAAAAAAGTTTTTTAAAATCAATTTAAATATTATATTTATAAAAATTATTTATTAAAAATATAATTATTAGTTTTTAAAAATCTTTTTTTAATTTTTATTTCGATTTTGTATTCGAAGTATTTTTTTTTTATATATTTTAAATTAATTATATTTTAAATTTTATTTAATTTATTTTTATATTTTTCGAATAATAATTTTTAATTTTTTACGTTTTATTTATAAAAAATAAACGTATTATATTTATAGATTTTTTATTTAATTTTTATTAACGTTTTTTATATTTTGAAATATTTTTTATATTTTTATTTATTTAATTGTTTTCGATTTTATTTAATATTTTATTTTAATTTATTTTTTATTGAATAAATTATTAAATAATTAAATATATTTTTTATTTTAATATTATTTTTTTTATTTTTTTCGTAATTTGAAATAAAAAAATTTATATTTAATACTTTTTAAAAATAATTTTTATTAAAATAAAAAAACGAAAACTTTAAACAAATTCGATTATTTAATAATTAAAAATTAAAATTATTGAAATTTTTAACAATTTTAAATTTTTTAAATCGATTAAAAAAAAAATATATATTTAAATTTAAAAACGAAAAATAATAATATTTTTTTTTTTTTTTCGAATTATTTATTATAAAAATTAAAATATTTTTTTTATTTCGAAAAAAAAAATTCGTTTATCGATTTATAAATAAATTAATTAACGAACGAATTTTTTTTTTTTTACTCGATATATATTTTGTTTTATAGATTATATAAAAACGTTTTTACGAAAAATTATAAAATTTTCGATTTTAGTAATTTATTTTTATTTTAAATTTTAAATTAAAAACTTTTAATTTAAACGTTTTATAAATATTTGAAATTAATATAATTATTAAAAAATAATAATTTAATATTTTATCGAATAATAAAATCGATAAATTAATAAATTTTTTAAGATTTAAAATAAAAACGTATTTTTTATAAAGTTTTATATTATTAAAAATTCTTTTTTAAAATTTTCGTTTTTTATATTAAATTATTATAATCGATTTAATCAATTTAAATTATTTTCTTTATTATATAATTTTAAAAAAAAAAATTTTAAATTTTTTTCGAGAATTACGTAATTATTTTAATATTTAAATACTTTAATACTTTAAATAAAAACGAATTTTTAATAGAATTTTATATTAAAAATTTTTTTTTTAAAATTTTCATTTTTTATATTAAATTATTATAATTAATTTTATTAATTATAAATACTTATTACGATGATATTTACTAGAAAAAAAAATTTTAAAATTTTTTTTAAATACTATATAATTATAAAATTAAAATAAGATTTTAATATATTAATATTTTAATATTTAAAATAAAAACGCATTTTTAAAGTTTTATATTAAAAAAATATTTTTTAAGATTTTCGTTTTTTATATCGAATGATTACGATCGATTTAATTAATTTAAATTATTTTTTTAGTATATAATTTCAAAAGAAAATTCTTTAAAATTTCTTTCGAAAATTGTATAATTATAAAAATATTAAATATTTTAATACGTGAAACAAAAACGTATTAAAGAATTTTACAATCGTTATTTTTATTAAATACAATTATATTTTATTAATTTGTATAATAATAAATTAATAAAACCGTTTAAAATTTAAAAATATTTAATTAAATTTTAAATTATTTATAAATTTTATATAATTTGAATTAATTGATATATTATAATTATAAACGTAATATAATTATATATAAATCGAGATTTTAATATTTTTTATTAAATTGATTATATATTAATTCGAAATTACGAAATTATTAAATTTTTTAATAAATTAATTAAATCGTTATATTTGAATATTTCGATTAAATTTAATATTTTTCGTTTATAATGGAAATAATTCGTATTACGTAAATAATACGTAATTTAATAAAAATTAATATTAATTTTTAAAACGAACGATTAATTAAAATACAAATATTTTTCGTTTTTTTTATATATTATTATTTTTAATTTATTATATTTTTTTTTTTAATTTATTAAAATTCGATATAATTAAAAAAAAAAAGTTTTTTTTTTATTATTATTTGAAATTTCGAGTATTTTTTTAAAATATTAATTTTTAAAAATTTAAATTTCAATCGATAAATTAAATTCACAAATTTATATAATATTTTTTTATTTATTTTAAATATTAATTATATTCAACGAAAAAAATTTTTAAATATTAAAATATTAAAAAATATAATATGATATAAATAATTTTATATTATAATAATATTATTTTCGTACGTATTTTTTAAAGTTTTATAAATAGTATTTTTTTTTAAAAAATTTATCGAGTAATTATTTTTTTTTATAATAAATAATTAAAATAAAAATTAATTTATAAAATAAATAATATATTTTTATAACGAATTAAATTTTAAAAATAAAACTCGATTAAATAATTTTTATTACTATAATTATATAAATTATATAAATTGTAAATATATAAATAATTATATAAAAAATTATATTTTTTTTTTTTTTTTTTTATTTTTTTTTTTTTTTTATAAAATATACGTTTTTTAATTGAATTAAATTGTTTATAATTTGTAATAATATTTTTATTAAATTTTATATTGAAATTTTAATATAAAACTCGTTATTATAATAAATAATTATAATTTTAAAAATTTATATTTTAAATTTATATTTATTTTATTATTATTAAATTTAAATTAATAATTTAATAAATATTTATTATTTTGTATTTAAATTATAAAAAAAATTAAAAATTTAATAATTTTAATTTTTATATAAATTGAAAATTAAATTTTATAATTTTTTAAATTATATTGTTTTTTATTTTTATTTTTCGAAAATTTGAAATTTATATTATAATAAAATTATTCGAGTTTTTTAAAAAATTTTATTTGTATTAAATAATTTCAAGAGTTTATATTAATTACGTATTTTTTAAAAATAATTAAATATTTTTATTATTTTATTTATAAATTTATTTTATATATAATTAATTATACGATAAAATAATTTATAATTAAATATTTATATATTGTTTTTTTATAATATATTTAATTATAATTTTAAATTTATTTTTTAAATTGAATAAATTTTAATTTAAATTATAATAATAATAAAAAATTAAACGAAATAATATTTCAATTAAATCGAATATTAAAAAATAAAATTTTTTTAAAATAAATAATTTCGAAATATTAAAATTAAAAAAAAAATATTCGATAATTATTATATTATTATATATTAAATCGAAAGTTTATTATATTAAATATTTTTATTAATAATATTATATTTTTATTAATTTATTAAATATATTTTTTAAAAATAAAATATTATATTATAATTATTTTATAATAAAAAATTAAATAATAAATAAAAAAATAAAAAAATTAAATTTTTTCGTTTTTTTTTTTTTTTTTAAATTTTTTAAATATATTAAAAATAATATATTATAATATTATTATTTTTTTTTTATTTATTATATTATAAAATAATAAATAATTAAAAAAAGTATTTTAAAATTTATATAATAAATAATAAATTTTAATATTATATTTTTTAAATAATATAATCGTTTAATAATAAAATTTTTTTTATAAAAATTATTTAATATAAAATTATATTATTATAATTGCGAATTAAAAAACGAATTTATACGTATTTATAATTTTTTGTATATTAAATTTTTTTATTTCGATTTTTATAATTTTTAATAATATAATTATTATTTATATATTTATATTATATATAATATTTATTACGATCGAAATTTAATATTATTAATTTATAATTAATCGTTATAAATAATTATTAATCAGTATTTATAATTAAAAAAAATTAAAAAAAAAATTAAAAATATCGAAATAAAAAATAATTATAATTATTATAAAAACGTTATTAAATAATTATTAAATTAAATTTTTTTTATTTTGAATAATTAAAAATAAAAAATAAAAAACTAATTATTATTATTATTATATATATTATAAAAAAATAATAATTTTAAAATAAAAAAATCTAATTATAAATTATTTTATTAATTAATAAATTAAATTAATTTAATAAAAATAATTAATTATACGTAAAATAAATTTATAAATAAAATAAATAAAAAAATATTTAATTATTATTAAAAAATAAAAAATTATTTATATATTAAAAAATACGTAATTAATATTATTTTGAAAATTATTTAATATAAAGTTTTTTTTTAAAAAATTTATACAATTTTATATTATTATTAAATTATAATATTATAAATAAAAATAATATTTTTATAATTTAAAATTATAAATTATTTTTTTATATATAATATTTATAAAATAAAAAAAATAATATAAAAATATAAATTAATTTTAAATAATCGATTACATCGGAAAAAATATTTTTTGCCAGTCGTTTTGCCGAAAAACACGGGCGCTAATAGCGCTATTAGCGAGCCAATGAGTTGCCAGTCGATCGCCAGCGCCACCGGTTATTTTGGTCTAGTGCTAATAGCGCCAGCTCGGTGCCAATGTTGCCAAAATACTGCCAATAGCACTAGCTTAAAACTAAATACTTAAATATTTGAAACTTATAATCTATAGCACTTATTTAGTCTATTACAAGAGTTTCAAGTAAATCTATCGAGCGCGCATTGAGATATTAAGCTATAAAGTTAGAACTTATTGAGTTTTGGTGTTCTTCGCCAAGACTTATATGCAGACTAGCGGCCGCGCCTTATCCGACCAATAGATCTTTATCGTCTCATAAATCATGCAAATGGATAAGAATAAAAATTGAAAATATTAACGCTATTTAAGATCTGATCGTAGAATCGATCGATTCAAGCAAAGTTTACGCGCGTAGAAATGCCAGTTAAGCATTCGAGTAGTTGCGTTGCGCTGCTCGATATTGAGAGCTTAGATTGAGGCACTTAGAGACTGAGCGGCTCAATTGATTAAAGTGTGGCTGCATAGATGCCTTCTAAGGGCCGCGCGCAGCCGTTTGCAGCCGCCGAGAGCCGAGAGTTTTGATGTTCTTATTGGCCCGGACCCACTTGCCAATCGACTATCATTGGACGCCAAAGTTTTGGACATGCAATTACTGCGTAGCGCGCGCCATTGGCAAACCGCTGGCACTATTGGCAACCAATTAGCATATAAAAATTTTTCCTGATGTATATAATTATAAAATTATAATTAATTAATTATTTAATTTTATTTAGTAATTTAAAACTAGTAAAAAAAGTAATTATATTTATAAAAAATATAAAAAATTTTAATTAATTTAATAAATATTAATATAATAAAATTATATATATTTTATTTTAAAAATTTTTATAAATAATTAATTTATAATTAAATTTTTTTATTTTTTTATATTAATAAAATAACGTTGAAAAATAAATTATTTTAATAAATTTTATTAAAAATTGTTTATTTACGATTAATATATTTTATTTTTTATTATTATTAAAAAAATATTTAAATTATTAAAAATCGAAAATTAAAAAATAATTAATAAAAATTTTTTATTTTAATTATATTATTCGAAATTAAATAATTTAATTACGAAATTACGAAATTATAATAAAATATTAATTTATAAAAATATAATATTAAAACGAATAAAAAAAAAAAATTTATAATAATTATTTATAATAATTAATTTTATTTTTAATTAAAATTAAAATATAAAAAAAAAATTTTTAATATAAAAAAAAAAATATAATATTAAAAAACGAAATTATTTTATTATTTTATATTTTAATTTTAATTTTTTTAAAAATCGCAATTTGCGAATTATTTATAATCGTTTTTAAATTAAAAAAATAATACGAAAAAAATTAAAATAAAAAATTTTAATCAAATAAAATCGATTAAAGAAATTTATTTTATTAAAATGAATAAACGAGAAAAATTTCGAATAAAAATTAAAAAAAAAAATTTTTTATAAAAAAATAATATAAATAAAATTTAATTTTTAAAATAAAATTTATTTAAAAATAATAATTCGAAAACGCGTATTTTTAAATTATTAAATTAATTTTTAATTTAAAAATTAAAATTAATAAATTATTTGTATTAAAATTTAATTTTTTTAATAAAAAATATTTTTATTTTAATTATATTATCGATTTTTTTAAAAATATAAAATTTTAAAAAATATATATTTATATTAAAATTATAAATATTTTTTTTTAAAATTTTTAAAATATTTTAATTTAAAAAAAATAATATTACGATTTTTTTAAAATAATATAATAATATATATAAAAACTATAAAATTATTTTAAAAACTAAAAAAATACAATTTTTATAATATATTAATTTGATTTATATAACGATAAAAAAATTTTAAAATTTTTAAATATTCGATTATTATAAATTATTTTAATTTAATTTTAATTATTTGAGTTTATTTTCGATTATTTAAATTTATTTTTAATTATTTTTATAAAAGTTAAATTATTTTATATTATTAATATAAAAATTTATAATAAATTTACATTTATTAATAATATTATTTTAATACGTTAAATATTATTAAATATATAAAAATAAAATATTTTTTTTCGAAATAAAATTTATTATATATAAATAATATTAAAAAGTATTTTTTAAACGATTTTAAAATAATTTAAACGTTATATATATTTTTTTAAACGCGAATAATTTTAAAAAATATTTTTTTATTAATTTTAAAATAGTTTTTAAAATAATTTTATTTAATAATATTAACAATTTTATTTATTTTTTAATTTATAGTTTTTAAATTTCGAAATTCGAAAATATATATATTTCGTTTTTTTCTAGATTTTTCTTTTAATAACTCTTAATAAAAAAATTATTAAAATCGATATTAATTAATTATTATATATTTTTCAAATTTAAAATAAAAAAATAAACGTTATAATTAAAAATAAATATTAAAACGTCGATTAATAACGAAATTTTTATATTTTAAATTTAAACGATATTAATTGTAATATATAATAATTAAAAGATTTATCGAACTCGTATAATTTATTACGTTTATAAGATTTTTCTTAAAAATATTTATTAAAAAAAAATTTTCAAATTCGTATTTTAAAAATTCGTTATTTATTCTAAATACGATAATCGTAATAATAAAAAAAATATTATTAAAAAATACATTAAATATAATAATTACAATATAAAAATTATAATACGTTAAATAAATTTAAATTTAATATTCGTAAAAATATAATCTAAAAAATAAAAATTTAAAAACAAATATTTTATATAATAAAATATTTAATACGTTATTTTTTATTTTTTTATTTATTGTTTTTTTTATTTATATTATTTAAATTTTTTTTTTTATATTTTTTTTATTATTAATTTTTTTTTTAATCGAATTTTTATATAATATATCGACGAATTTTTAACGTTTTTTAATTATTTTTACAATTAAAAATTTTATTAATTTTTAAAATTAATATATAAATTAATATAATATATTTTATTTTTATATAAAATATTTATAAATTACAAATTTACGCTTTTTAATATTATATTCAAAATATAAAATTAAACGTTTAAAAATTTAATTTATTATATATTTATTAATCGTAATTTTTTTATAATAAAAAATTATAAATTATTTTTTAATTTTTAATTTTTTTTCGATTTCTCGTTTTATTTTTACTTTTTTTTTCTTTTTTATTTTCACGTTTTTTTTATTTTTTTTTATTTTTTTAAATTAAATATTCTTATATTTATATTATATTTTTTCGTTATTTCGATTTTTTATATTAATAAAAAATATATTTC
>MU119679.1:0-29147 GCA_014904845.1 Acephala macrosclerotiorum | reverse complement strand
ATTAAAAAAAAATTTAAAAATTAATTTTATAATAATTATTATAATTTAATATATAATTTTATTAAAATTTCGTTTTTATTTTAAATATAATTTATTATATTATTTTTAAATTAATAATCGTATTATATATATAATTATTAATTTAAAATTTATAAAAAATTATTAAATAATAAAAAATATAAATAAAATTTTTATTATATTAAATTATTATAAATAATTTAATTAATATAAATTATATTATATAAAAATATTAATTAAAAATTAATTAATTTAAATTTTTATTTCAAATATAGTCTGGTCGCAGGCCGTTAGCGCCGCTTTTAGTAACTAGTCAAATTAAGTAATATAATACCTCAGGCCCCAAAATCCCGTGGAGTTTCGCTCTAGTTACTATTTCGAGTAACTACCCACGCTGAAGAACTTTGCAACCCAAGCAGAAGTGTGTTGAGGCCTCAGGTACTAACTCAGCCTCATAAGCAAGTGGTCAAAGCGCTCGTCTCAGTAGAAGTTTCTTAATATGTATATACCAAGAGTACAACGATCTATCAATATCTTCATTTTCATGTGATAACGTGCACAGTATCAGCAAAGAGTCCGTCTCTCATTAATTTATACTGTGCTTGATATTTATAGCAAGCTTGATGGACATTTCAACACAAGATAATATCAATATCTTGGTTCTGGGGGAGTTTTGCTGCTCAACCGCAGGACTATGTCACCAAGTAAATCCAACCCCCCCCAAGGCTAGTTATTCGTCAGACGAGTTTGACTAATGGCCTGCTAGTTTACGGATAATTGGTGGTATGACATGGGTACATATGGCCCTCATTACGATACTAGCTGGCGAAAAATATTCACGGTGGATGGGATGCCCTCTTTAGTAGACCTAGACGAAGTACATGACGTCTGGTTTTTAGACCATCATAGTAACTTTCTAGCTCGTCGAGCCCACGCCTTTATCTTAATATACGATGTCACTTCCCGAAAGGGGTTTGACTTTATTTCGAGAGCCCATGAGCGGGTCCTTGAAAAGAGTCGCAACAAACCTCTATCTAATGCGTCCAGCGGGGGAGTCGCTGCGCGGTCAGCAGAGATGGTCTCGCCATCTACTCCCCACGCAGAAGGAGACCCTCAGAGCTCCCTACAAAAGCTCAAGGCCAAGCTTCATAGAAGGAAGGATCCTTTTTCAACACGCCTATCAGAGCAGCCGACAGCCAACACTTTCTCTTGTTTCCCACGTCTACCCCTCGAGTTACAACGCGCAATTCTTCGTGTTTGCGTAACTTCCTCCGATCCGATTACCGACTACAAACCCCACTACAATGACATTAATATAAATGTCCTACAAGTCTGCAAGCTTTTCTACGAGGAAGGAACCAAGATCTTTTGGGCGGAGAATACTTTTACTTCTTCCAAACCGACTTATGTGGTCGCTGATATGACTTGGGCAACGCCTACGACACAACAAGTCGCTTCAGTAGAGGGACGTGCACTTGCAGACCGTCTTGGTTGCAAATTTTTTGAATCGTCGTCCAAAGTACATGAAGATGTCGAGGCAGTATTTGCAGATATTATACGAGAATGTAGGGCACGAGAGGCGGAGTCAGTCCGTCCACTCAGCATAGATGGACGATTCATTGACGTTAGGAACACCATACAGAGAACTAGCTCTATCAGCTTACTAGCGCAGTCTTTCAGATCGGGCGCATCTCGAGTTTTTAGATGATGGAGATCTATTCTAATTGACGAGTTTGGGGCATACTAATGAGAAGATAGTGATATTAAGGCAGAGGCAGAGGCAGGGACAATAGTTGTTAATGTTTTTATTCGTACATGTAGTATTAATTGGTTGATTATCGTCGCGCTCAATTATTTTTGTCGAAGAATTTTCCTTCGAATCTTGTACAGTATTATATCACTATTAGCATTTGTACTTTTAATTCTTTATTTTTTTTTAATTGGTCGTTCGCTTTAAAGATTAATATCAACTTTTATTAAGTCACGTATTATTACGTAGTACGAGTTATTTCAATTATAAGCGAAAATTACTAAATTTAATCGAAGTATTTAAATGCAACGATTTGATTAATTTATTAAAGAATTCGACAATCTTGTAATTTCGAAATAATATATAATCGTTTTAATAAAAAATATTAAAATTTTAGAATTATAATTAAATTAAAATTTTTATTTATTAATTAATTTAAATTATATAAAATTTATAAATAAATTAAAAATTAATTAAATATAAAAACGAAAATTTTATAATAAATACGTTTTTATTTAAAATATTAAAATAATTATATAATTTTCAAAAGAAATTTTAATTTTTTTTTTTAAAATTATATATTAAATAAAATAATTTAAATTAATTAAATCGATTAAAATAATTTAATATAAAAAATAAAAATTTTAAAGCTTTTTTTTTTAATAATATAAAATTTTGTAATACGTTTTATTTTAAATATTAAAAAATTTATTAATTTATTAATTGTTATTATTTTATTACGTAAAAAAACTTGAAATTAAATAATATAATATAATTTAATTTAATATAATTTATTGAATTTTATAAAATAAATTATTTTTTATTATATATATTATTTTTTTAATAAATAATAATAATATTAATTTATTTATTTTAAAATTTTATATTTATTTCGAAATACAATTTTAATAATTTTTTATTTATTATTTTATTTTTTAATAATTAATATATCGATCGTATAAAATATTATTAAAATCGTATACGATTTTTAAAAGTTTTAACGAATTAAATATAAATATATTAACGATTTCAAATTTTAAATTATTGAAATTATTTAAATTATTATTTAATATTTTTCGAATTTTTATTTATTTTATTTTAATTTTATTTTTAAAATTATTTCGATTTTACGAAATATAAAAATTTATTTCAAACGTATAAATTTAAAATAAAATTAATTTTAATACGATTTTTAAAAAATTTATTATAATCGTTAAAATTATTATATTAATTCGAAAATAAAAATATATATTTAAAAAAAATAATTTTTTTTTTTTAAAAAAATATATATTTAAAAAAATAATTTAAAAAATAATTTTTTTTTATTATATTTAATAATAATATTAATATTATATTAAAAATATCGAGTTTATTAATAAAATAATTTAAACGTATATAAAATTTTTCTTTGAATTTTAATATACGTATTAATTTATAATTAATTAAAATTATTTAAAAAATAAAATTCGAAATATAAAATTTTTATTTTGAAAATAAAAATAAAATAATATTAATTATATATAATTTCGAGTCGCATATAAATATTATATAATATTTATTTTAATATTAATAATTTTTTTTTATAATAAAAATATTATTATTTTTAATAATTTAAACGAATAAAATAAAATAAAAATTTATTATATATTATAAATATATAAAATTTATTAATTTTAATATAAATAAAAATATTAAAAAAATAAAAATTATATAATTAAATATTAAAAATAATATTAATTTACTAGTATTGTTTTTAAAATTCGTTAAAATTTATAAATTTCGAATTTGAAAAAAAAAAATTATTTTTAATTTGAAATTTTAAATAATTATAATATTAAAAATAAATATTTTTTTATTTATTTTTTTTATTTATTTTTTTATTTTTTTTTTTTTTATTTTTTTTTTTTTTTAATTTATTTTTTTATTCGCATTTTAAAACAATTAATATTTAAAAACTTTTTTAAAATTTTATTAAAAATTAATTTTATTATAATATTTATTAAATTGTTTTAATTATTAATTTATTTAATTTTTTATAATTTTTTTTATTCGTATAATTATCGTAAAATTGTAATATTAATTATTAAACGTTTTTTTTTGATCGTTTTAAATTTGATTAAATACTCGTAAAATAAATATAAATCAATATATATAATTATTAAAATATTAAAAAAATTAAATTACTTTATAATTATATTTATAATAAATTTAATTATTATTATTATATTGATTTTTTTTATTATTTTATAAATTTTCGAAATTAATATATTTTTAATAATTCGTTTATTTTTAATAAAATTATAATAAATAAATAAAATTTTAATTTTAAATTTTTTATTGTTTTTTTATTTTCGTTTATAAAAATAATTTTATATTTAATTTAAAAATTGAAATTTTTATTATTTATAAACGATTTATTAATAAAAATGAAAAATTTTATTATTAATAAATTTAAAACAATATATTTGAATTTTTAATTTAAATTTTTAATTTATTATTCGAGTTTTTTATTTAATATAATAATTTCGTTTTTAATTGAATTTTAATATTAAATAATAATAAATAAATAGAAATTTGTTTTAAATTAATAAATTATAATAATATAAATACTTTGAATATATTGTTTTTTATATTCAATTTATAAATTTAATAATTTGAAATTTATTAATTTGAATTTTTTATTTTTATTTTTTTATTATAATTAAATTATTTTTTTATATTGAATTAATATATATTTATTAAAAATTAATAAAAATTTTAATATAAAAATTATTTTAAATTTTATTAATATAAATATATCGTTTGTTTATATTTTAATAATATTAAATTTTTTTTTTTTAATTATAATCAAAAAATAAAAATCGTATATAAATATAATTATTAATAGTTTTTTTTTATAGTATTTATAATACGTAATTTATTAATATATTTTTATTTCGATAATTTTATATAATAATTTTAAAATTATTATAATAATATTTAATAAATAAAAATAATAAATTTTTTTTAATAAATACGCGAATATTAATCGCTAAAAATTAATTATCAATTATATATAAATTTAAATAATATCGCGAAATTATATTTTAATTGTTTTACTTAAAAATTAAATTAAAAAAAATATTAATACGATAATAATTCGTTAATTAATTCTTTGAATAATTAAAAATTGTATTAAAATTAAAAAAAAAATTTATTATTATATTTTTAAATTATTAATTTTAATTTTTTGTATAAATTATTAATAATTTTGTTTTTAATTTTATTAATTAGTTTTAAATTGAATATACGAATTCATCGGCAAATTTCAATTTAATCGAAAACTCGCTAGTAATCGGGCCGGCGTGCCATTCCCTGTCAGGTTTAGCTCCAGTCTGGAACGCCATCTGCCGAGCCTATCAGATTGCGATCAGACTGAAGCCGTTTAGCCGAACGCTCCAGACCCTCCAAACGAGCTCCAGACACTCCAGACGCTCCAGACGCTCCAGATATATTAGAGCTGGAATGTCTAACAGATTCAAAGCTAAACTACTTGAAACTTTATATATAGAATCTCTTATATTATAAGACTCTATTCTAAAAGTTTTAACTGATTCTATCGAGCGCGCATTGAAATATATCGCTACAAAGTTTGAGATAGAAATTTTGATGTTCTTTGCCAAGAATAAGCTAATACAACCTTAAATTTAATCGAGCTAGTGCGGCCGCATTTTAGGCCTAAAATTTTAGTATTCTTGATTTTAAAAATCTTCGGTATACGTCTCATTCTACGAAACTTCCACCTATTAATTTAGAAACACTTTAAATCGCATTATTTTCAAAAGTTTGGATTTGGTAAAGCAATTTACGTATAGTGTTTTGCGCATATAATGGAGTAGAGTAGAGTAGAGTAGAGTAAGCAGAGTGAGCACTTAGTGGTTGATTGCAATGCCGAGAGCATGCGCATGCAGCCGAGAGTTTTAGTGTTTTTCGCTTAAAAAGTTGGTGCCTTAGGCCTATATATTTCAGCCAATCCAGACGCTCCAGGCTCTTTAGACGGTTTCCAGACGCTCCAGACGCTCCAGACGGCTCCAGACGCTCTAGACGCTCTAGACGTGAAATTTATTGTCTCAATCTGGACTAGTCTGGCAGATACGATAGTAATCTGTCAGCCGATCCAGCTATGCTTAAAGTAGTCAGGCTTGTCATTATTAAATTGAAATTTGTCGATATTTTAATATATTTAATAAAATTTAATTTAATAAATTAAAAAACTTTTTTTACGATTAAATTATTAATTTTTTTTTATTGAAATTTTTTAAATAATATTTCGAATATAATAATTATATATTTTTTTTTGTAATCGTAATAAAAACTTTATATTAATTTTTATTTTATTTATTATAAATATTATAAATATTTTTTTTTCGTTTTTAATAATAATAATAAACGTATTATTATTATTTTTAATAAATTAATAATATTTATTTTATTATAATTTTTTATTGAACGTTTTTTTATTATTATATAATTTTTTTGATTATTTTCAATTATATTATTTTATTAATAATTAATTATTTAAATTGTTTTAATTTAATTTATTAAATAAAAAAAATATAAAAAATAATTTTTTATTAATAATTTTTTTATATAGTACGATTTAATTATTATTAAATAAAATTTAATCGATTTATAAAATATATTAATTATATATATTTTTTCGTTCGTTATTAGTAATTTGTATAAATTTTTTTAAATTTTTTTTTTATTAAATACGTATATTTAAAAAAATTAATAAATTCAAAATAAATTTTATATTTAAATTTTTTTTTATTATAAACGTATTTGTAATTTAATACTCGACGTATAAACGTTATATTTTTTTAATAATTATATAAATTTTTTTAATTTTTTTAATTATTAATAAAAATAATATATTTTTATCGATTATTTTAAAATATATTTTAAAAATTAATAATATAAATACAATTTTATTTAAATTTATTAAATTGTTTATTATTTTGATTATTATTTATAAAATTAATTTTTTATTAATTTATTTATTAATAAATTTATTTCAAATAATTTTATAAATTTATTATAATAAAATATAAATTTTTTTTATTTTTTTTATATTATTATAAATTTTAATAAATTTTTTTTGAATTTTAATCGTTATTATTTTTGTATATTATTAAAATTTTATAAACGAAATTTTTTTTTTGTATTATAAATAAAATAATTTAATAATTTTTAATATATATTAATTTAATATATTTTTTAAATATTTTATATTATTTTTATAAATATATTTTTTAAATATTTAATTATTTAAAATATTATTATTAAATTTATTATTTATAATATTAATTTTTTATTTAAATATAAAATATTAATAATAATAAAATAATTAAATTTATAATTATTTTATAAAATAAATTTGAATTTTTTAAATAATTTATTATATATTTAATATTTATATTATAATTTATACGTTAAAAATTTTTTAATAAACGTTATATTAATAAATATTCGAATTATTATTACAATTATTATAATTCGATTTTAATAAAATAATTTTAAATTAAATTTTTTTATTATTAATATAATAATTTTTAAAATTATTAAATTTAATTTTTATTTTATTTATATTTTAAATATAAAATAAAAATAATATAAAATATTATAATATTTAAAAACGTATTAATTTAAATTATTTTTTGCGATAATATAATTTTTTTATTAAATCGAATTTTATAAACGTTGATTATTAATATATTTAATTAAATTTTATTATTGATTTTTTATAATATTTAAAATTATAATTAATCAATTATTAATATTTTTACGATTTTATTATTTAATATAATTTTTTAAAATTTTTTTTAAACAAATAATAATTTTCAAATATAAATATTAAATTTTTATTAAATTATTATAAAAACAAATTAAATATATATTTTTTTATAATAATATAATAAATAAATTAATCGTTTAAAATAATTATTATTTAAATATTATTAATTTTTTTAAATTTAATAAAATAAATTTTATTTTCGTTTTTTATTTTTATATTTATTAATAATTAATTGATTTTCTCGATTTTATTATTTTTTGAAAAAGTTTTTATATTTTTATATTTAATAAAAAAATTTTAATAATAAATTATTATAATATCGCGATTAATAATATATTAAACGTATTATTAAAATTTAAAATATACTTATTATTATTTTTTTATTATATATTTTATTAATCAATAATTAAATTTATTATAAATATAAATTTTTTTTTAATAAAATTCTTTTTTATATTCGCGATTTATATAGTAATTATTACGATTTCAAAATAATTTTTTGTTTTTTTTTATCGAGTTAAAAAAATCGAAAAATTGAAATTATTTTATATTTACGTTTTTTATTACGTTTTTCGTATATTCGATTAATTTAATTTTAATCGATTTTATTTTAATTTTTTTAATTTTCTTAGAAATTACAATTGAAATTATTATTATATTATTACGTTTTTTGTAAACGTATTTATAAAATATAAAATAATATTTATTAAATAAATTGCGTTGAATTTATTAGAATTAATCAAAAAATAATTAAAAATATTTTAATTTAATTTTCGATTAATTAATTACAATAATTCGTAGTAATATAATTTTTTTTTATAAAAATATATATAATTATTAATTTTTATTTATTTCGAAATATATTCGAATTATATTTATTATTACTATAAAACTATAATTTTTTTTATTATTTTATCGTAATAAAATAAATTCGTATAATTTGTAAATATAATAAAAAATATTTTATTATATTAATTTTTTAATAATTTAATTTTAAAATAATAATCGTAAAAAATTTACAATTTAATATCGAAAATATCAAATAATTTTTTATTGTATTTTTTATTATTATTAGTATATATTTTTATTAAATTCGTAAATAATTTGATCGATATATTTTATAATAATTAAAAATTGTTATTCGATTAAATATTTTAATTAAAATTTGTATTTTTTTAATTTTATAAATTATTTTATTAATATATTAATTAATAAAATTATTAATTTAAAAATTGAATATTTCGAAATTGAACGTTTAAAAACTAAAAATTTTATATTAATAAAAATAAATTACTTTAAAAAATAATATTCGTTTTACGAATAAATTTATTTTAAATATTATTTAAATAATATTGAAAATAAATTTTTTTTTTTTTAATTTATTTATAATATTTTTTTATTAATAATTTTTTTTAGTTTTTTAATAATAAATTATTTATTTTTAATTATATAAATTTTATAAACTTGTAAAAAGTTTTTGAATTTTTATATAAATTTTTTATTTATTAATTTCAATGTTTTTTTAATAAATTTTTAAAATTTTTTTAAAAAAAATTATTTATATATTTTTTTTTTTTTTAAAATTTTATTATATATAAAATGTATTTATTTATTTATTTATTTTTAATATTGTTTTTCGTAAAATCGAAATTTTTTTTTTTTTTTTTTTATTATATTTATATTTTAATTTTTTCAATTTTTCGATTATTTTAATTTTTATTTGTATTTAATTCAAATAATTAAAAAAATATAATTTTCGAGAATATTATAATATTTTTGTAATTTTCGATCAAATAATAAATATATAAATATATTTTGTTAATAGTTTCGTTTAATTATTATATAAATACTTTAAACGTTTTATAGAAATTTTATGAATATTTTACAAATAATTAATTTTTATAAACGATTTAAAATAAATAATAAAACGAATAAAAAAATAAATAAATACAAATATTTCATATAATCGTAAAATAATACAATTGTATAATTAATTAATTAATTCGAAATTATAAAAAATAAATAAATTTAATCGAAATAAAAAAATAAAAAAATATTATTTTAAATAAAATTTAAAATCGAATAACGTTTTTTATCGAATATAAACGATTATTATTTTTTTGAAATTTGTAAACGATTTTATTCTATGTAATAAATACAAATTTGAATTGATTATTTAAAAATACGAATTTTTTTATAATTGATTTTTTCAAGTTTTTAAAAATCGAGAAAACGTTAAAATTTTGTTTTTATGAAAAAAATAATAAAATCTTTTCGTAGTTTAATAATATTTAAAAACGTAATATCGATTTTTTTTAATATTATTTTATATTGAAATTTATATTTCGTAATTCAATTTTTTTAAATAAATTTTTATTAATTCGTAATTAAAAACAATTATTAATCAATATTAATATTATATTAAAAATATTAAATTTATTAATAGAATAATTTAAATATACGTAAAAATTTTTTTGGAATTTTAATATACGTATTAATTTATAATTAATTAAAATTATTTAAAAAACGAAATTCGAAATATAAAAATAAAATAATATTAATTATATACGATTTCAAATCGCATATAAATATCATATAATATTTGTTTTAATAAATAATAATAAACGCGATTTTAAATTTAAAAAATTAAATAATTTTAATTTAATTTTTTATTAAAATTTAAAATAATTTAAATTTTTTATATTTTATATAAATTTATTTATAAATTAAATTTTTACGAAAATTAATAAAAATTTAATAATAATAATTATAAATTTAAATAATATTATTAATATAATAATATATATTAAATTAATAATAATTTTTATAATATTTTTATAAAAATTAAAATTAATTATAATAAAAAATTAAAAAAATATTTTTTAATTTAATATAATTCGAAATTTTAATTAAAAAAAATTATTATTAATATTATTAAAAAAAAATTTATTAAAATATAAAAAATAAAATTTATTGAAAATTTAATTATTTAAATATATTTATAAAAAAATTTATAATATTAATAATATACGAAAAATTAATAAATATAATAAATAAAAAATAATTTTTTTAATTTAATTATTTATAATAAATAATTTTTTATTTTAATAATTTATTAAAATAATTTTTATAAAAATTTTAAATAATTTTATAATAAAATATATATACGTAATAATAAAAATTAAATTAAAAATAAATAATAAATTATATAAAATAAATATTAATTTTAATTATTTTTATTTTTTAATTGATAAAAAATAAATACAATTCGTATTAAATTTATTTATCGATAAATTCAATTTAATTATAATTTAAAAATTAATAAATTAATAAAATTTAATAAACGAATTATTTTTATAATATATATACTCGAAATAATTAAAAATTAAAATTCGTATATAAATAATTAAAATTTTCAATTTTAAACTTTTTTTAAATTATAAAAATTATATATTTATCGTCGATTTATACGAAAATTTAATTATATTAATTCGAGTTTTTATAAAAAGTTTTTATATTAAAAAAAAGTTTTATACGCGAAAAATATTATAATTTTATTTTGAAAAATTATTATAATATTAATTATATATTTTTTATTATTTAAAAATTATTAATTTATATTTAATATTTAATATATACGTATTTATAATATTATTATAAATAAAATAAATTTCGTTATTATTACGAATTTAAATTTTATTAATTTATTAATTAAACGAAAAATTAAATTAAAAATATATTAAAAATACGAAAAAAACAATTATTATATAATCGAATTAATTTCGAATAAAAATAAATAAATTTCGAATAAAATTATTATATTAATAAATAAGTATTAAATAATAATTAATTATTTTTTAATAATATTATTAAATTAATCGACGTTTTAAAAATCGTATTAAATAATAACGTTTATATATACGTCGTAAATTTAAAATTCGCAATTTAATTTAAAATTTTAATCGACGAATTTACAATTTATTAAATCGATAAAAATTTTATTAATTTTATTAATTGAAAATTAATAAAATATAAAAATTATTAATAATAAAAATTTTATTAATATAAAAAATTAAAAAATTATTAATAAAATATTTAATATTATATATAATAAAAAAAATTCGAATAAATAATTTAATTAATATTTTTTAATTATTTTGTATTTATAATTTAACAAATAATTAAAAAAAAATTATATTTTTATTTTATTATTAATATAAAACTTATTAATAAAATAACGATTTTTAATATATATTTGATATTATATTAAAAAAAAAATTATAAAAACTTTTAAAAATATAATTTATATTATAATTATTAACGAATTAAAAAAAATTTATTAATTTTTAATTTTATTAAAAAAAAAAATTTTATTAATCGTTTTATCGAAAAATACAAACGTTAATAGTACTATTAATTCGCTAATTAATTGCTAGTACTATTAATTATTTTTGTTTTAGTATTAATAACGTTAATCTCGTACTAATAATACTAGAGTACTATTAATAGTACTAATTTAAAATCAAATATTTAAATATTTGAAACTTATAATTTAAAATATTAATTAAATTTATTATAAAAGTTTCAAGTAAATCTATCGAACGCGTATTGAAATATTAAATTATAAAATTAAAAACTGCGAAAATTTTAATATTTTTTACTAAGATTTATATGCAAATTAGCGATCGCGCTTTATTCGATTAATCATTGAAAATATCGAAGAAATAAATAAGAATGAGAATTGAAAATATTAACGCTATTTAAAATCTAATTGTAAAATCGATCGATTCAAGCAAAGTTTACGCGCGTAGAGAATGCTAGTAAAAGCTGCGAGCAAGTACTGCGAGCGAGTACTGCAATTAATCGGTATTAAGAGTTTAGAGAAGGCACTTAGAGACTGAGCGACTCAATTGATTAAATGTAGCTGTATAAAGGCCGCGCGCAGCCGTCTGCAGCCGCCGAGAGCCGAGAGTTTTAGTATTTTCATAGACTTAGATTCACTTGTCAATCGACTATTATTAGACGCTAAAGTTTTGAACATGCAATTACTGCGTAGCGCGCGCCACTAGCAAACCGCTGGCACTATTGGCAGCCAATTAGCATATAAAAATTTTTCTTGATATTAAAAAAATTATTATTATTAATTATTATAATTTAAAACGTTTTAAAATAATTTTTTAAAATTTAAAAAAAAAATTATTTACGTTTAACGAATTATAAATTTAAAACTTTGATTATATTATTATTTTATTAAAATTTTTATTAATAATATAATTGTTTTTTTAAAAAAAATTAAAAAATTATTTTTAATATTTATATAAAATATTTATTTTATTTATAAAAATACATTTATATTTATTTTTATTAAATTTATTTTTAAAATATTTATCGATTTATTTTTTTAATTATAATACAAACGAATTTAAAATATTTATAATCAAAAAACGAATAATAATAATTAAATTTTTTATTTTTTTTAAAATTGTTAAATTTTTAAAAATATATTTAAAAATAATAAATTAATTTTATTTTTATATATTGTTTTATATATAAATATTGAAATTATTATAATAATATAAAATATAAATATTTTTATACGTATATTATATAAAAATTTATAAATTAAAAAAAATTATTATAAAAAAAAATTTAAATTTATTTATTAAATAAATATATATTAATTTATTATAATTTAAATAAAATATATTTTTTTAAAATCAATATTTTTAAAAACGATTTTAAAATTATAATTTTTTATTTTAAAAAAAATTATATTTTAATTTTAAATTTGTTTAATTTATTAATTTTTACGATTTAATTCGTATTATTTTTAAATAAATTAATTTTTTTTTATGAAAAATATTATTATTTTATTGAATTTAAAATAATATATTTAATATATATTTATAAAAAATTTCGAATTATAATTTAAAATAATAAACGTTTTATTTAAATTTTAACAAATTATTTAATAATAAAAAATATTTATAATTAAATTTTTTTATTTATTTTCAACGTTATTAAATTAATATATAAAATTTATTACGATTTTTAAATATTTTTTTTAATTTAATTTCAAAATAAATTTTTTTTTTAAAAAATTAAATATTATATTAAATATTTTAAATAAATTTAAAAAAAAAATTTTAAAATTTTTTTTTAAAAATAATATTTTAAAATTTTTTTATTTATTTTTAAAATTTATTATTAATTTAAAATACAAATTATAATTTATAAAAAATTATATTAAAAATTATTATTTTTATAAAATTTTAAAAAAAATTTAATTAAAAAAAATAAATTAATTTTTTAAAAAACTTAAATCGATATTTTTTTTTTTATAAAATAATTTATTATTTTACATTTTTTATAAAAGTTTTAATCGTTTTTATATTTTGAAAATTTATAATAAATATTATTTCGATTTTAAAAAAATAAAATAAAAATTATTGAATTTTATAATTTATAAATTAATCAAATATTTAATTTATTATTTAAATTGTTTTTATAATAAAAATTTATAATTTTTAATATACGATTTTTTATAATTAATTCGTATTAAATTAAAAAAATTTACAATAATTATAATTAATTTTATTTTTAATTTTTTAATTATAAAAATAATCGTTTTATAAAAAATTAAAATTTTTAATTTTTTTGATTATTTAATATTAATATTTTATAAATTTTTTTAATATTTTTAAAATTATTCGAAAATTTTATTAATAAAATATATAATTAATTATTAATTTTATTATTATATTTATTAAAAAACGATACGATTTTAAATATAAATCGTTTATAATAAATATTAATAATTTAATATATATTAAATTTTATAAAAATTATAATTTTTTAAATTATTTAAATTTAAAATTAATAAAATAATAAATTAATTTTTTTTAATTAAAAAACGTATTAATCGTTTTATATATAAATTATAATTATTTTTATTGTTTATTTATATTTCGTATTAAAAAATAAAAATTCGTATAATAAATTAAAATTAAATATTGTAAAATTAATTAATATCGATTTAAATAATAAATATAATAACGATTAAAAATTTTAAAAATTTAAAAAAATTATCGATAAAAATATATTTAATATAATAATAAAAATAATTTCAAATATTTAATTAAATAAAAAATTTATAATAATATATAAAATTAATAATATAAAATCGAATTATTTAAAAACGTAATCGAATTTATTTAAAAATACGAAATTCGCGTATTAAAATTTTTAATTCGAATTCGTATACGTATTTATTTAAAAAATTAATTTCGAATTTAATAATAAAAAATTAAATAATTATATAAATCTTAAAATTGTTTTAAAAAAATAATCGATTTAAAATTTTTTATATAATTTTAATCGATTAAAAATATTTATTTTTAAATTTATTATATTTATTTTATTTATTAATATAATTTCGTTTATTTATAATTTATTTATTTTAAATTTTTTTTATATAATATTTTTATTTTTAATAATTATAATAATTTTATTTTATTAATAATAATAATAATTTTTAAAATCGAAATTATTTAATTTTATTATACGTTTTATTTTTACAAAATAACATATAACGTTTAATAATAATAATTTTAATATTCGTAAATTTTTAATTTTTAATATAAATTTTATCGAATTCGAAAAAAATTTATTTATTTTCGATATATAAAAACAATACATTTTATCGTTTTTATTAAACGACGAATTAAATAATATTATTTATTATTTAATTTTTTTTAATTTAATTTTAAATAAAAATAATAAATTCGTTTTTAATTATAAAATATAAAATAAATTTTATTATAAATATAAAATAAATTTTTTAAAATTTTTTTTATTATTTATATTTAATTTTTTAATTTTTTTATTAAATTTTAAAAAAAATTTATTAATTTTTTTTAAATTGTTTTAATAAAAAAATATAAATTTAATTTTTTAATTTTTTAAATTTTTTAATTAAAAAATAATAAAATTTTTTAAATAATTAATAAAAAAAAAAAATTTTCATATAAAAAAATATCGAATTATTTATTAAAATTTTTTTAATAATAAATTATTTATTTAATTTTAAATCGATAAATTTTATATTAAATATAATAATTTTTTTAATAATTTAAAATCGAATAATATTTATTATTTAAAAACTCGATAAAATTAGTTTTTTATTATTAATTTAATTATTTTTAAAAATTAAATATTATAACAATTAATAATAATAAATTCGACGTTTTAAAAAAAATTAAAAAAAATTTAAATTCGTATATAAATTATATTGATTATTACAATAAATTACACGATAATTAATTTAAATATTTTACGATTTTTATTAGTTTTTAATATTTTTATTAAAATAAAATAAAATCGATTAAAAATATTTAAAATAAATATAATAAATATCAATAAAAAAATCGAAAACAAAAACGTAAAAATTAATAAAATTATTATTTTTAAAAAATTTAATTTAATTTTTAATATAAATATAATAAAAATTAATAATTTAAATTAATTATATAAATATTAAAAAGTATTATAAAATTTATTAATAAATGTTTTTAATATTAAAATTTAAAAAAAATAAAAATCGATTATTAAATATATTAAAAAATTTATTTTAAAAAAAATAATATTTGAAAAATTTTAAAAATTTTTAAAAAAATTTAAAAAAATTTATTTCGAACGAAATATTAATTAAAATAAAAAATTTAATCGAAGTAATTAATAAAATTTTAAAAATACGATTTTATTGTTTTTGAAATATAAAAAATTAATAAAAATCGTAATACGAAAAATATTTCGATTTTAAAATTTTAAAATACATTGAAAATTTTATAAATATATTTATATAAAATATTTTATTATTAAATTTATAAACGAATTACGTTTTATAAATATTTATTTTAAAATATAATAAAATAAAAAATTTAATAACGAATTAAATTTTTTTTTTTATAAAACGATTATAATATTATAAAAAAATTTTCGTTTTTTAAATAATTAAATTAATTTTTATTATTTATTTTAATAATATATTATTTTTAAATTAATTTTATTAATAATATATTTTTTACGATTTTATATTTTATTAAAAAATTTTTAATTATTATTTAAATAATTTTTTATAAAAATAATATTAATAAAATCGAAATTATATATAATTTATTTATTCGATATTCGTTTTCGTAAATTAATATATAATCTCGTTAAAATATTATAATTTATAAAATCGATATTTTAATTTTTAAAATTAAAATTTTTATTTTTTAAATATATTTAATTCGATTATATCGTATAAATATTAAATGTATTTAACGTTAATAAATTTTATACGTTCGATTATTATATTAATATTAAAATTTATTATTTTTTTTAAATTTCTTAGAATTTTATCGACGAATTAATATAAAAAAAAATACGAGAATTATTAATAAAATAATAAAAAATTAATTAAAAATTTTTTTTACAATTATAAAAATAAAAAATTAATATTAAAATTATTAAAAAAAAAAATTAAAATAATATTTTATAAAATTTTTTTTTTACGATATAAATTATATACGCGAAATGTCTTTTATTTTTATAAAAAAAAATATATATATATAATTACAATTTTATAATTATTTCGAATTTAAAAAAAAAAAAAAAAACTCGAAATTAAATAATATAATTTATCGAATTTAATTTATCGAATTTAATTTATCGAATTTAATTTTTATATTATAATTTTATAAAATAAATTATTTTTTATTATATATATTATTTTTTTAATACGTTTAATAAAATTTAAAATTTTATTTTAATAATTATTTTAATTTTAAATTTTTATAAAACGTTTAAATTAAAAGTTTTTAATTTATAATTTAAAATAAAAATAAATTAAATAAATTATTAAAATCGAAAATTTTATAATTTCTCGTAAAAACGTTTTTACGAGATTTACGAAAAAATGTTTCTTTCGATACTCGACGCACATTTTGCTCCGCAGGCCTCGCAGGGGCGCCCTTGCGAGGGGCTACAAAGTCTTCGACTTTAGTAATATACTCTTAATTCAAGTTTCAAGTTTCAAGTTAAAAGCTCTTAATTTGAGCGTTTTATAAGCATTTGAAGTTGAGATAGTTATTGAGGTAGAGTTCCAGATTCTGCCGGGCGGTAAGAGCCGATAAGCTGATAAGCTTCTCAGTGCCTAAGGCAGAAACGCACTGCGGAGCCTCATATTACCAGGGGGACACCCCCTGGGACCCCCGTCTCTTATATTGAGTTACTACAATCGATTCAATCAATTTGGATCGCTTTACTTAGTATATATTCCAGGGGGAGACTCCTTGGGATCTCCCTCAAGAGCTGCGCAGCCATTCCAGCATTTAAGTGCCTTAGTGCCTTAGGCAGAAACGCACTTGCTATAGAGCTTCACACAGGGGGACACTCCCTGGGACCCCCGTCTTTATATTCAATTACTACAATCGATTCAATCAATTTGGATTAGTTTACTTAGTATATAATTCCAAGGGGAGACCCCTTGGAACTTCCCTCGAAAGCTGCGCAATTGTAGAGAGTGTCTTATTGCCTTGGTGCCTTAGGCAAAGACGCGCTTCTGGCAGAGCCTTATACCAGGGGGACACCCCCTGGGACTCCCGTCTCTTATATTGAATTGCTACAATTGATTCTATTGATTGTAAATACTTATTACGATTATATTTACTAGGGGGAGACCCCCTAGGACCCCTCTTAAAAGCTGCGCAACTATAGAATTAATAAGAGTAGAATTTTGATGTACTAGTATTTCAATGCCTAAAGCAGAAACGCACTCGGGCAGTTTTGCAGTCGCTATTTTTGCTGAGTGCGACTATATTTTATTGATTTGCGCAATAACGGATTAATAAAATTACTTAAAATTTGAAAATTGGAGATATTTAATCGAGTTTTAACTTATTTACAAATTTCATACTATTTGAATTAATTAATAAATTATAGTTGTAAACGCAGCTACAATCGTGAGATTTTAGTGTTCTTTATCGAAGCGACTGCGCATTATTTCGAAATCATGTGACAATAGAATTTCTTAATAAACCAATCAAATCGCTACATTTGCGCACTTCGATTAAATTTGAGCAAAATCGCTTATAGTTGAAATAATTCGTGCTACGTAAATAACACGTGATTTAATAAAAGTTGATATTAGTCTTTAAAACGAACGACTAATAAAATATATATCGAATAAAAAAAAAATTCTCGTTTATTAATTAATTCGTTTATAAATCGACGAATAAAATTTTTTTTTTAAAAATAAAATTTTTTTTTTTTTTATATATATATTATTTATAAAAAATATAATAAAAAAAATTATTAAAATAAAAATATTAATATTTAAAATAAAAACGTATTATATAATTTTATATTTTTTTTAAAAAAAAAATTTATATTTAATTAATTAATAATTTTTATTTTTAATATTTTTATAATTATATAATTTTAAAAAAAAATTAATATAAATTGTTAGAAAAATAGTGTATATAGTAAAAAATAATCTATTTTATAAAATTACAATATAAAAATTAAATTCAATAAATTATATTAAATTAAATTAAATTGTATTATTTGATCTCGAGTTTTTTCACGTAATAAAATATTTTCCTTTGAAAAATTTTTACGTTTTCGTAAAACTAAAAAAATTTTACAAAATTTTTATTTTTTTTATTTTATTTAAAATTTGAAATAATTACAAATTTATAGTTATATTTTTCGCTTTTTTGTAAAAGTAAAAAATATTTCGCGTATATAATTTATATTGAAAAAAAATTTAAAAAATATTATTTTAATTTTTTTTTTTCAATAATTTTAATATTAATTTTTTATTTTTATAATCGTAAAATTTTTATTTTTCAATCGATTTTTTGTCGTTTTATTAATAATTCTCGCATTTTTTTTTGTATCAATTTACTAATAAAATTTTAAAGAATTTAAAAAAAAAAAAAAAATTTTAATATTAATATAATAATAAAACGTGTAAAATTTGTCGACGTTAAATACATTTAATATTTATACGATATAATCGAATTCAATATATTTAGAAAATAAAAATATTAACCTTAGAAATTAAAATATCGATTTTATAAACTAATATAATACTTTAATAAAACTTTGTATTGATTTGCGAAAGCGAATATCGATTAAATAAATTATTTATAATCTCGATTTTATTAATATTATTTTTACGAAAAATTGTTTAAATAATAATTAAAAAGATTTTAATAAAATATAAAACCGCGAAAAATATACTATTAACAAAATTGAAACAATTGCAATATTAATAGTAAATAATATTATTGTATATTAAAATTGTTTTTCTCAAAATTAATTTAAAAATAGTATACTATTGAAATAAGCGATAAAAATTGATTTAATTATTTAAAAATCGAAGATTATTTTACGATATTGTAATTGTTTTATAAAAAAGAAAATTGGTTCATTATTAGACTTTTTATTTCATTGTATTTTAAAATGAATATTTGCGAAACGTGATCCGTTTATAAGTTCGATAATAGAATATTTCATACAAATGTATTTGTAATTTTTTTAACGTATTTCAAAGTTTTAAAATCGAAATATTTCTCGTATTACGACTTTTATCAATTCTTTATATCTCGAGAACAATAAGATCGTACTTTTAGAGTTTTATTAATTATTTCAATCAAATTTTTTATTCTAATTAATATATCGTTCGAAATAAAATCGAATAAATTCTTTTAAAATTTTTAAAATACTATTTTTTTTAAAACAAGTTTTTCGATATATTTAATAATCGATTTCTGTTTTTCTCAAATTTTAATATTAAAAACATTTATTAATAAATTCTATAATACTTTTTAATACTTATATAATCAATTTAAATCGTTAATTTTTATAGTATTTATATCGAGAAATAAATTGTATTTTCTGAGAACAGCGATTTTATCAATTTTTGTATTCTCGTTTTCGATTTCTTTATCGATATTTATCGCGTTTATTTCAAGTATTTTTAGTCGATTCTATTCTACTTTAATAAGAATACTAGAAACTGACGAAAGTCGTAGAATGCTCAAATCAATTGTCGCGTAATCTATTGTAATAATCGATATAATTTGCGTACAAACTTTGAGAATTTTTTTGATTTCTTTTAAAATATCGAACTCGTTATTATTAATCGTTACAACGTTTAATTCTTAGAAGTAATTAAACTAACGATAAAAAATCAATTTTATCGAGTTTTTAAACGATAAATATTATTCGATTTTAAATTGTTTCGTAAAACGAAACAATTCACTCGTATTATTTTTAATATTTTCTTTGAATTTATATTTTGTATTATTTTTAATATAATCTAAAAAGAATTTTTTTGCGAACTGTAGTAAAAAATTGTAGTTTTTAATATTGATTTTAATGATCAATTTCGTATTTTCGAGTATTAAAAACTTTATTATTAAAGCGTTTATCAATTTTAATAAATTTACTAATATATCGTTTACAATTTCAATTAATTAAACTATTATTGAATATATTTTATAATCCAATTTTCGAATTATTTTTATTTTTATTTTTTGTATTTATTTCATTATTTTAAAGATTTTATTAACGTTTGATCGAAATAAAATTAACTCGATTAAAATAAAGTTTTGTATCGATAATTGCGAAATCAAAATTGAGCGTTCGAATTCGTTTTTAATTTGTTGAATTAGTAAATAGATGTAAAGATTATTTAAATTTAAAGTAAATTTAACGCTTTTAAATTTATTTTTATTCAATTTAATAAGTAATCATTCGATAGAAAGTTTCAAATTATTAAGAAAATCGCTATATTTAATATAGAATTTATTGATTTGAAATTGAGTAAATAGTTTATTATCGGAGATTTTTTAATAAATAACTCGATATTCTTTTATGCGAGAAAAAAAGAACACTTTATTGATCTTTTGAAAACTTTTATTGTTTTTTGATTAGAGAATTTGAGAAATTGAAATACTAAATTTATATTTTTTTATTGAAAAAACTTAAAAAATTCTCTTTATATATACTTGAAAAAATTAGTATATTATAAAGAAATTTGATAAAATATCATTAGATTTAAATAGAAAAACTAATAAAATTATTAAAAAAATTAATGAAATATTTTTAGAATTTAATAAAAAAATTGAAAAATTGAATACGAATAATAATAAAATCTTTAAAAAATTCATTTTGTATTTGTAATAAAATTTGTAAAATATTTTGTAATCAAAAACGAATTTATTATTTTTGTTTGAAATTAGATTAAAAAAAACTAAATAATAAGTAATATTATTTAATTCGTCGTTTAATAAAAGCGATAAAGTGTATCGTTTTCGTATATTGAAAATAAATAAATCTTTTTCGAATTCGATAAAATTTATATCGAAAATCAAAAGTTTACAAACGTTAAAATCGTTATTATTAGATACTATATATTATTCTATAGAAATAAAGCGTATAATGAATAATTTCAATTTTAAAAATTATTATTATTGTCAATAGAATTGAATTATTGTAATTGTTAAAAATAGAAATATTATATAAAAAAAAATTGAATTAAATAAATTGCAAAAAAGCGAAATTATACTAATAAATAAAATAAATATAATGAGTTTAAAAGTAAAAATTTTCGATCAATTAAAATTATACAAATTTCTTTAAATCGATTGTTTTTTTGAAACGATTTCAAAGTTTGTATAATTACTCAATTTTTTGTTATTAAACTCGAGATTAATTTTTTGAGCGAATACGTATACAAATTCGAATTGAAAGTTTTAATATGCAAATTTCGTATTTTTAAATGAATTCAATTGCATTTTTGAGTAATTCGATTTTATACTATTGATTTTATACGTTACTATAGTTTTTTCATTTGATTAAATACTCGAAATTGTTTTTATTATTATATTAAATATATTTTTTGTCGACGATTTTTTTAAGTTCTTAAGATTTTCAATTACTATTATATTCGTCGTTTGAATCGATGTCAACTAATTCTACAATATTTGGTTTTGATTTGTTATACGGATCTTTGTTTTTTAGTACGAAATATAAATGAGCGATAGAAATAATTAAATAGATTTTTTAATAAAAAAGTAATTACAATTCATATATAAAGCGATCGACGCGTTTTTTAATAAGAAAAAAATCGGCTCATTGTTTTACTAGTTTTGAATTTGAATAATTTGAGAAATTGTAGTTTTTATAAAGTTTAATGTACATTGAATCGCCGATATTTATTGTAAGCAGTTTATACTTAGAATCGTATCGTTTTTTGACGAATACAACGGCGAAATCAATGATTAATTGTACGTTTTGTTAATGAAACTTTCGAATGATTTTAAGAATATTGAAAAAGTTTAATTTGTACAAAAATAATAAAATTGTATTCGTTTTACAGTCGATAACAATTTCATTTAAACTGACGTTAATAATTACTGTAAATACATTGTTAATAGTAGTCTAATATAGAATAATATGATCCGTTTATAGTTAATCGAAATAAAATATAATAAAGTAATAAAAATCGATTTCGATTTTTTGTATAGTTCGTTTTAATAATTCATTTGTTTGTAAATATCAAACGATAAACATATACAGCTTTATATTTATAGACTCAAAAATAATTCACTAAAATTCGAAGATAAACTTTTTATTTCAATCAAAAATAATATTATTCGATATTTTTTAATTACAAAATACGAATATCGTAATCAAAATCTTGATTCAATTTTCAATTGTATATATAGTGTACTCTAGAATAAGTAGTCTTTTTTTAGAGAATTTGCAAAATACTAGTATTAAATAATCAAAAAAATCGAAACTTTCAATTTTCTACGAAGTGATCGCTTTTACGATTAAAAAACTAAAAATAAAATCAATTACAATTACTACGAAAAATCTTAATTCGATACGAATTAATTATAAAGAATCGTATATTGAAAATCGTAAAGTCTTGTTATAGAAATAGTTTGAGCAATAAATCAAATATTTAATCAATTTTTTTATTAGTCTACGAATCGCGAAATTCGATAATTTTTGTTTTATTTTCTCGAGATTGAAATAATATTTATTATAGACTTTCGAGAGAATATCGTAAAATATAGTTTTCAAAATATAAAAACGATTAAAGTTTTTATAGAAAATATAAAATAGTAAACTATTTTACAAAAAAAAAAAAAAATTATCGATTTAAATTTTTTAAAAAATTAATTTATTTTTTTTTTAGTTAAAAAACTTTAAAGTTTTATAAAAATAACGATTTTTAGTATAATTTTCTACAAATCGTAATTTGTACTTTAAATCAATAATAATTTTCGAGAATAAATAGAAATTATTTAAAGTATTGTTTTTAGAAATATCTCTCGAAAAAATAATTTTAAATTTGTTTAAAATATTGAGTACAATATTTGATTTCTCAAAAATGTATTTTATTTCGAGATTGAATTGAAAAAAGTATTCGAAAGTCGTAACGAGTTTTATATTAGTTTTAATAGTATTGAAAATGAATAAAAAAATTTGATTATAAATATTTTTTATTATTAAATAATTCGTTAAAATTTAAATAAAGTACTTATTACTTTGAATTATAATTCAAAGTCTTTTATAAACATATATTAAATATATTACTTTGAGCTCAATAAAATAATAATATTTTTCGACGAAAAAAATCAATTTACTTAAAAATAGTACGAATTGAATCGTGGAAATTAACAAATTAAAAAAATTTAAAATCAAAATATAATTTTTTTTAAAATAAAAAACTATAATTTTAAAGTCATTTTTAAAAATATTGATTTTAAAAAAAAGCAATTTACTTAAATCGTAATAAATTAATATGCGTTTATTTGACAAATAAATTTAAAGATTTTTTTACAATGTTTTTTTTTAGTTTATAGGTTTTTATATAATATGCGCATAGAAATTTTTTTTTTTGGTTTTTCTCGTGGTTTTTTGCTTTTTTTCTTGTACAAGTATTTGTATTTTGCATTATTATAATAGTTTTAATATTTGCGCATAAAACGATACATAAAATCGAAATCAATTTATTATCTCTAGATATGTTTTTAAGGATTTTAAAGTTTCAAAAAAAACAAAGTTTTTAATTACTATTACTCGTTTTTCGATCGTAGATATTTCAAATCCGTTTATACGATAATCAAAAAAATAAACCGATAAATATTTCAAAAAAAACTTTAATAAAAACAAATATAAACGCATTTTTGCGAATAAAACAAATATTTCGCGCAAATATTAAAAATAATTTTTTGACGTTTTTAAAAAAACAATCATATTATTAATAAAAACTCTAATAAAATAACGATATAATCGAAGTTTTAAATTTATAATTCGTTGAATATAAACGAAAAAGTTTTTAAAATTTTAAAAAACTACTTTAAAACGTTTTAAATCGCAATAATTAATAATAATAATTTTGTTTTAATAATTTTTTCGAGTTAAAAATTAATAAAAGAATTTTAATTCGTCGATAATCGTAATATAAATTATATTTTTAAAAGTTTCTATAATTTTTTTTTAGTACAATATCGAATACGCGTCGAAAATCGTCGTTTTATTAATAAATTTTATATTAATAATAAAACGAGAATATAATTTGCTTTTAATTATTTTCTAAACTATAAATACGAAATAATCGAAAAATATTAATTAAATTATTCATTCGAATTTATTCTTATTATATATAATATCGAATATTTCATTGATAACTTTTTAGTTTTTTGTACCTATAGAATATTTATTGTCGACAATTTTCATATTTTACTAATTCTCGATCAATAGAACGAACATATGCAATTCAAATAAAAAATCAATAAAACTTTTATTAGTTCAATAAATCGCAAACTCGTCGATCAAAGTCTCGAATTGAATTGCGAACTTTGGATTTGCGACGTATATATAAACGCTATTGTTTAATACGATTTCTAGGACATCGATTGATTTAGTAATATTACTAGAAAGTGATTAATTATTGTTTAGTATTTCTCTATTTGCGAGTATAATAATTTTATTCGAATTTTACTCGTTTTCGTTCGAAATTGACTCGATTATATAATAATCGTTTTTTTCGTATTTTTAGTATATTTCTAGTTTGATTTTTCATTTGATTAACAAATCGATAAAACTTGAATTCGTAATAACAACGAAATTTGTTTTATTTACGATAGTATTGTAAACACGTACGTATTAAACATTAAATATAAACTAACGACCTTTGAGTAATAAAAAGCATATAATTAGTATTACAACGGTTTTTCAAAATAAAATTACAATATTTTTCGCGTATAAAGTCTTTCTTTTGATACGAGAACTTTTTGTAAAAACTCGAATCGATATAATCAAATTCTCGCATAAATCGACGATAAATATACAGTTCTTATAATCTAATTTTCTTTAGTGTAAATACAAAAACTTATTGTTTAAAAAAAGCTTGAAATCGAGATTTTTAATTATTTATACACGAATTTTAACTTTGCTAAATACGCTTTGTTTTTTAATTACTTCGAGTATATATATTGTAAAAATAATTCGCTCGTTAAATTTTATTAGTTCGTCGATTCTTGAGATTATAATTGATTCGAATTTATTAATAAACAAATTCGATGCAAATTGCATTTATTTTCTATCGATTAAAAAACGAGAATAATTAAAATCGATATATATTTCATATAATTCGTTATCTATTTTCAGTTTAATTTTTACTATCGCGTATATATATTCTATTATAAAATTATTCGAAATTCTCGTAGAAATTATTTCAATAAATCGTTGAAACGAGAAATTGTTTACTATAAACAATTAAATCAAAAGAATTGTCTTTTGTTCGTTATATTTACCAATTTCTCGTATATTATTAGTATTGTATTTATTGATTTTTTTAGTTTTTAATGAAAGAATTTAATGAAATTCTCCGATTTTCAATAGAAAAATTTGATAAGATTTTTCGATTTCTAATAAAAAAATTTAATAAAGTCGATCGATATTGTAAAAGTTTTTATAAACATATTTAAACAATTGAATTTTCAATAAAATTTTTTTTTCGTATTTGCGATAAAAATTCTTTTTAATAATACTAATAAAATAAACTATATCGATAATAATTTTTTCTTCGATTAAAGTCTCGAATTACATTAAATTAAAATTTAATTTTTCAACAAAAAAGTATTTTTATTCTTTTAATTTCTTATTATAACTAGTTTCAATTTCTATAGAAATATCGTAAAAATCGTTATCGATTCAATGTACGTCGTCGTATTAACGATATTATTTGAATTTATAATTATTATTATCAAATTTTTATTAATTCTTATAAAAATTTAATTCGTAAACAAATTTATTATACTATTAGTACTAATAACGCGAATTTAAATTTTAGTAGTAATAAAATAATTTTTTGTAGTAATTTTTTATTATTAATTGATTTGTTTTACTAGAAAACTTGATCGAAAAAAAAAGACTAATAAAAGTTTATATAAAGTACGAAAAATTTAAATTGCGATTTGAATTACTTTGAATTTTAGTAAAAAATTGAATTGAAATTATTTAGTTTTTTGAGTTCGAAATCGCGTTTACTATTATTATTAAATCTAGTAAAGTATTATTTTTTCTTTAAATTGTTTTTTTAAACTTGTATTTTCGTCGTCGCTTATTTTATAAAATCTTTGATTAAAATTATTTCAATTAATATCGAAAAAAGTATACGAAATTTTAAATTCATATTATTAAAAACTTAAAACAATTGTTAAACAAATTTATTAAAATTTATTATTTTCGTAATACGAATAATATTTGATATATATTTTCGAACGTTTTTTTTATTGCGAGCGTTATTTTTCGAATATGTTTACTTTGAAAACTTGTATAAAATCGTAATCGAAACTATTTTGAATTTGCGAGTAAACGCGTCGATCTATATAAAGACGTCGTTTTAATCGAACTTGAGATTTTTTTTTTCGAGTTCGAATAATTCGTCAAAATATTATATTAAAATTATACTACGAAAACAAATATAGAAATTCTATTTAACGATTAAAGCGCGTAATTCGATAGTACTATTTTTAATTTGATTTACGAAGAAATAAATATCGCGTTAATAAACATTTTATTCGATCGTAATATAATTATTTTTATCGTAAGAAAAATTTAAATTTAAATCAAAGTAATTTATATTTTTTGATTTTTATTTCGTGTTGATAAAATTTCTATCGACGAGATTTCGATTATTATTATTATTATCGCGATCGCGATCGAGAGTATAGCGTCTATTATCGTTATTATCGCGAGCGAGAGTATAACGTTTACTATCGTTCGCTATATTTCGCATTTGAGTTTAAAGAATAATAAAAATAATGTTTTGTATTTGTATTAATATTTCGAGTATAAAATTATTTTGTTGATTATTATAATTATTACTTTCGACTTTGAATACTTCGAGTAATAAATTAGCCATTTTTTTAAGTACTTTCTTTCGATATATGAAATTGAAATTGTATATTTTTTTTGTAATATCGCTCGAGAAAGTCGTACAAAGTTAATATTCTATTTTAAACTCTAAAAAAATCGAGCGCTTTTTTTTCGCGACGTTGAGATTTTTAAAGTTTTTAGAGTTGTTTTCCTTTTTACTTTTAAATGTATGTTTCGATTCTCGGACTAGTGTAATAATTTTAGCGACTGTAATAAACTTTTTGAAAATCGCGTTGAAACTGGTTTTACTTTGAATCCACGCGTTCGAAATAGAAATATTTTCTGGTTCCGTCGAGGTTCTTGTACTTCGTGAAATCGAAGTAGTCTCAAAAGTAGAGTTGAAACGAGATGAACGAGAGTTCGAAAAGTGTTGAGTAATAAATTGGATAGTTTCGATGGTCTAAAGTCCGAAATCGCTAGCGTACTTGTGCTTGATTCGTTGAAACTTTTGAAAGCCGTATGCGATCTCGACGATGTTTTGTGCGATCGGTGTATCAATCATTGGAAAATGGAACGGCGAGCGAAAAGTCGTTGAGATCGCGTTTCGAGGCAAATATAAAGCCTTAAAACGAATGAACTAGTGTTGCTACTATTTGTTGGGAAAGTAGTGTATGTAATGAAGGATGATCCATTCTGTAAGGCTACGATATGAGAGTTAGGCTCGGTAGACTACGCTAAGCTAGACTAGGCTGTATTACCTGATCTCGGGTTTTTTCACGTAACATAAATTAAAATTTTATTAAAAATAATTAATTTTAAAAATAATATTAATTTATTTAAAATAATTAATATTAAAATAAATATATATATATAAAATTTATAATATTAAAAATTAAAATTATTAATTTGTTTATATTAAAAATTTTTAAATAAAAAACGTTTTTATTATAATTATATTAATAATTTTTAATTTTTTTTATTATTATTTAAATTACTTATAAAAAATTTAATAAAAATTTTTTTTATATATAATAATAATAATAATAATAATAATAATAATAATAATAATAATAATAATAATAATAA
>MU119678.1:0-29890 GCA_014904845.1 Acephala macrosclerotiorum | reverse complement strand
AAAATTGAAATATAAAAAAAGAAATTTTAATACGAAAAAAAAAAAAAATTATAGTATTAAAAAACGAAATTATTTTATTGTTTTAAATTTTAATTTTAATTCTTTTAAAAATTGCAATTCGCAAATTACTCGTAATTACTTTTAAATTAAAACAATAAAATCAAAATAAACTTCAAATTTCAAAAAACAATACAAAAAAAATTAAAACAAAAAATTTCAATCAAAAAAAATCGATTAAAAAAATATTTATTTGAAAAATACATTTTATTAAAATAAATAAACAAATAAAATTTCAAACAAAAATTAAAACAATTTTTTTTTTACAAAAAAACAATATAAATAAAAATCAATTTTTAAAACGAATTTTATTTAAAAATAATAATTTAAAAATTTGCATTTTTAAATTATTAAATTAATTCTCAATCTAAAAACTAAAATCAATAAATTATTCGTATTAAAATTCATTTTTTTCAACAAAAAACACTTTTATTTTAATCACATTATTAATTTTTTCTAAAAAAAATTTTACAAACAACGAAAACAATCTTTTAAAAATACAAAACTTTAAAAAATATATACTCGTATTAAAACTATAAATATCTTTTTTTAAAATCTTTAAAATATTTTAATTCAAAAAAAACAATATTACGACTTTTTTAAAACAATATAACGATATATACAAAAACTACAAAATTACTCTAAAAATCAAAAAAATACGATTTTTACAATATATTAACTCAATTTACAAAAAACAAATCCAATTTATACTAAAATACAATATCGAAAACTACTTAAAAAAAAACTTTATAACGCTCTAAAAAAAGAATTTCACGAATACAATTAAAAATATTATCAAATAAATATAAAATTTTTATATAAAATTATCGATTAATCTATAAAAAAACTTTTAATAATAAAAATATATATAAATTTATTCGATTAAATATTTAAAAAATTAATTAAACAAAATAAATTAAATAAATAATATTAAAAACGCGAATTTATAAAAAAAATTTTAATACATATCAAAAAACGAATTTTCAAAAAAATCGATTACAAATCGATAAAAATATCTATTTATAATTACAACAAAATATACGAAAAAACGATTACTACATATAAATATAAAAAAAAAAAAAGTAATAATATAATAAAACTAACAACTCAAAATACTCGAAAATTCAATAAAAACATTTAAATACTATAATACAAAAAATAATTTTAAACGCAATTAATAATTTACTATTTTTCATTTTACTCAAATTACTTATAAAAAAAATTCAATAAAAAATATATACAATTACTAAAAAAACTTATATCAAAATTTAATCTTCGATTTTACGTATTATTCAAACTCAAAAAATTCAACAAATATTCATATTAAAACTTTCAATACAAATAAACAATTTTACCAAAAAACTAAAAAAATTTTCTTTTTTTTTCGTATTATTCAACGATTTAAAAATCGTTTTAAATATTAATACTACAAAAATATCTTAAAAACTAAACAATATTATAATCTCTATAAATCAAAATTAAAATCAATTTATTTTTTTACAAAAATATAAACAAAATTTTTTTTTTAATCGTAAACAAAAAAAATATAATAATATAAAAAAAAACGAACATAAAACTTTATATAATTTAATATTAATTAAATTTTCGCAAAATATACTATCAATTATTCAAAAAAAATACAATAAAAATTAATACTATATACAACGATTAATAAAACGAATAATATTACTTCAAGTATTTCAAACGAACAAAAAATAAAAAAATCGATTTTTTTATTAATTATTTTTTCGTAAATTACTACTTATTTATAAATAAATTAATTAATTGTAAATATTATTATTGAAAAAACGATTAATAATATTATAATTTTTAAAATCGTAATCGATTTTCACGGTTATTTATATTTAAAAACAATCAATATTAATATAATCAAATTATAAAACAAATAATTAAAAATAATAATAATTACAATTTCAATAAACGTTTTAAAAATACACAAAAAATTAAAAAATTTATTCAATTTATTACTCAAAAATAAAATAAAATTAATACTAATAAAAAAATCTTAAAAAAACCAAATTTATTATTATATATTTTTAATAATAATAATAATATTAACGTTCAAAATTTTAATAAAACGATTATTAATAAATTCTACGAAAAATTACTAATAAATACAATAACAACAAATATAATAACGACAAATAAATCGAAAACCAAAATTCAAAACATACAAACAATTCTATCAATCGAATATATTTTATTTATTTAAATATTTTACAACGATTCTCTTCAAAAATCTTTATACATTTTCTTTATAAAAACGATTTATAAATACTTACTTTACTTATTCTCTTTCTTTCAAAATTCATTTAATACGTTTCATAAAAAATTAATATAAAACTATTTACTTAAAACTTTTAAAAAATTTTATTCGAAATTAATACTACAATATTTTAATCACATATACTAATACACTCTAAAAACTTTTCTTACAAAAACAAATAAATTTTACAATTCTTTACTATTCAAAACACAAAAATATTTATTTACTTTTCTTATATAATCTTTTTACAAACATAAAAACTCATAATTTTCTTCAATCTTATTAACAAATCTTTTCTCTTCAAAATTACACGTTCTCTACTTTCAAAATCCGATCAATTTATTACATTACTTTTCTACATACAAATTTTACAACTCTAATCTTTATTTTTAAAACTTTTACAATATTACTATTATATCTCAAAAAAACGCTTTACTAAACTTTGAAAACACGAATTTCACACACAAAAAAATGAAACGAAAATAATTATAATACGTTTATATAAATCGTGCAACGCGATTTCAATAATCTATAAAAAACTATTAATAAATTATTATTTAAAAAAAAAAGTAATTACAATTAATAATATTAATAATAAACTTATAAAAACTAAAAACGTAATAAAAAAAATTCTAATTAAATAAAAAAAAAATTTAAAAATAATATTATTTTAAAATTTTTTAAAAAATCTTAAAATAATATATAATTTTAAATAAAAACTTTTTTTTTAAAATAAATAAAATTAAAAAATTGCGTATCGCGCTTTAATAAATTCGATTCAATTTAATTAAAACTTTTAATAATATATTCGAATATTATAATTAAAAAACTTTTTTTCGAATTCAAATATTTCAATAATTTATTAAAAATTTTATTAATAAATTTTACAACAAATATATATACTAAAAATTCGAGTAAATATTCTATATAAAACGTTTTGCATCTCGCGAAATTATTAAAATTATTAATATAATTATTATCGAAAAAAACAAAATTTATAATATATTATTCACGAGAATACTTTTTCGATTTATTAATTGCAAAAAAACGTTAATATACTTGAAAAATACAAACAATAATCTAGTAATCACAAATTTAAATAAAATAAACTTGAAAAAACTACGTTTTATTTTCTATTTTTACGAACTTTTAATAATTAAAAAATATATTAAAAAACTTTTTTCGATTTTTATAAATAAATCTAAAAAAATAATCGATTATTGCTATTAATAATATAAATATTCAAAGTATCAAATCTTAAAAAACTACTAATATTAATACTTTATTTCTTTAATTAATTTCGTTAATTAGTGATAACGACGACGACGATAATAATAACGATAACGATATTACTATTATTAACTTTTCTGTATAAAACTTTTTACTTTCTCAAATTCTTTAAACTTTTCAAATTCTTCGATCTACTTTTTTCTCCGTTTCGATCTCCACGCTAATCAAACCCAAGAAATTTATTACCGATAATAAAAAATACTACAATATATCTACGTCTATATCAAAAAAACACAAAATTATTATTACTTTATCGCAATCTAATATTACTCTATTTCAATCAATTCGCGAATTTTAATCAAATAATATACGTTCAATAATTGATTATACGTACGACATAAACAATATCTAAAAATCAAACATTACTTTCTTTAATACTTTGAATTTTACTAATCGCATTAAAATTTTAAATATTGTTTACAATACTTACAAATACTCGTTTACTAAACAATTTTATTAAATTTATTATATAATACTTTACGAAAATCTCGATTTGCATCTTAAAAACAATAAAAAACAAATTGAAATTATAAAAATACAATTATTCAAAATTTACAAATTGTATACTAAATTTTTTTTTTTCAATATACTTAAATCTACTTTAATACTCGTTTTTAATTCATAAATATTTTTATCATTTTTCACTATAAACAAAAAATATTAACAAAAAATCGATTTTAATTCTCGCAAATTTTTATTATTTCTATTTTTATTTTCTCGATTAAATCGCTTATTAATTTAAAAATTACAATAATTTTTATTTTACAAAAAAATTTTAAATAAACGAAAAATTTTTTTTTTTACTATTTTTTCTTAAAAAAATTAATATACTAAAATTCTATTACTAATGAACTTTTTTTAGTAAATTTTCTTTTCTATATAATACGTACTTTTCTTTTATCATTCAATCTTTGTAAATAAACTTCAAATTATAATTATTATTTTATCGATTTTTTAAAAACTACTTTTTTTACTTCGTTATTTTTTTTAATTTATTAAACTTTACTAAAACAATAAAATTGATTAATTCTTTTACAAAAAAAAATATATATATATCTCAAAATTTAAATTTATTATATATTAAACTTTTTTTTTTTTAATAAATTTCAAATAATTTATTTACAATTTAATAATTATAAAAAAGTAATAAATTAATTATTTCGATTTCTCAAAAAAATTACTTGAATAAATTTTTTTTTTAATATTAAAAATCAAACTTTAATTAGAAATTTTTTGAAATAAATTCAATTAAATATTATAAAAAAAAAATTCAAAAATTAAAATTATACGTCTATAAAACAAAAACTTTTATCGATCGAAAATACATTAAAAATCTCAAAAATTCTAGTCTTTTCACTTTATTTCTCGTAAACTTAATACTTATTAGTATTAACAAAAAAAATTATTAACAATATTATTTACAAAAAACTCAAAAAAATTTATAATAAATTTTGAATTTTCTTCAAAAATCGATTTCAAAAACTTTTTAACGACGAATCTTTTTTCAATAATATTCAATTTAAAGAAATCGATACAATTTTCAATATAATTCATTGTACGAAACTCTTAAATTACTTTATTATTCGATATAAGATCTTTTAATAATTAAATTACTAAAACTCGTTTAGTAATAAATATTTGTATACTTATTAGTAAAAACAAATTGTAATTTAAATTAAATTAATTTTTCAATATTTTGAGATAAAAGAAATAAAAAAAATTTTAATAATAAATTTTTTTTTAAATACGAAATTAAGAAATTAATAGCGTTTATAAAAAATAATCAAAAATATTTAATTATTTCTAATAATAAACTTGAGTTTGAAATTCGTTTACTTTTTTTCTCTTTACTAAGTTTTAAAAAGAAAGAAAAGCAAATTGTAGAAAAATTTAATACTAATAAAAATATTGAAAAAATTACTAAATTCTTGAAAAAAAATAATAATAATTTAAAAAATCTCGAACTTTAAATTCTTTACTTAAAACAAATTTTTCTCTTTTTCTAGTTCTTTTTTTTCGAGGCTCAAAACGAGCTCGTCATATAAAAAGACGATTGTAGTAGAATTATATACTCTCTCTTCAAAAATCCTTGTAAATAGCTAGTTTCGAAGGCAGTACTGATCACGTGTCTTCTAGTACATAAGAAGCTTTCGCTTACTATAAACTAATCAACAACTCTTTCTACTTCTACTTTAATTGATTAATTGATTGATTTACGAATTACGAATTATTTCGAATAAATCTAACCCACTGACTAAGACGAACTGATCTACGATTGGACCTTTTTACTTTGTACTCTATTACTTTTCTACAATAATTAAAAAAAACGATAAAAAAATTCGATTTAATATTAAAATTTATTTTATTTTCAACGAATAAAATAAATATAATTTTTCGAAAATAAAAATACAATAAATATTTTTATTATTTTTCGAATTCGTTTTTTGTATTAAATAATATATAATATTTGTTTTTGAATTTTTTTTTAATTAAATTAAATGAATTTAATTATTGAAAATAAAGAAAATTTAATAAATTAATAAAATTAAAAAAGTTTAATTATTAAAAATGAAAAAAATTTAAATAAATCGATTTTATTATTAATATTTAAATTAAATTTCGATTTTTAAATATATATATTTTTTATTATTTAAAAAAATTAAAAAATTTTTAATAAAAAATTATTCGATTAAAAATCGTTTTAATTGAATTCGATTAAAAAAAATTTACGTTAAAAATTTGATCAATAGTTTACGTAAAAACGATAAAACGATTTAATAATTGTAAATTGAAAATATAATCGAAAAACGAAAAATTATTAATTTTATATTATTAAAAAAATAATTAATATTTTTAAAAAGATAAAAATTTGTTATAAAATAAAAAAATAAATTAATTTAAATAAATTCGATTTTAAATAATCGAAAATAAATAATCGAAAATAAATAATAATAAAATAATTAATTTTTTATAATCAATAAATTAATTTTTTATTATTAAAAGTTTTTTTTTTTGCGATTTAAATCGAGTAAAAATATTAAAATTAATAAATAAAATAAAATAACGAGTTTTAATACAAATTTTAATATTAAAATAAAAATTAATAATTTAATTAAATTTATAAAATAATTTATAAATTATCGAAATTCGTATTTGTATTTATTTTTTAAAATAAGTTTATTTTAAAAAATACGTTTAATTTTTTTTAATTAAAATCGTTTAAATAATACAATCGTTTAATTTTAAAATTTTATATAAAGTATTTTTTTTTTTATATTTAATTAGAATTCTTTAAACGATTTTATTTTAATTTTTTTAATTTTTATTAAAATTATAATAATAAATAATAAAATCGAAAATTTTAATATAATTATAATTAAATTTTTTATTATATTATATTTCGAATAATAATATATTAATTGTAAAATAATATAATTAAAAATAGAAATAATATATATATTTAATCGTTTTCGATTAAAAATTAAAATTAAAATTAAAATTTTTTAAAATTTTTTTTTTTTTTTAAATAATTTATTTAAATTATTCGAATAACCTATTTATTTTCGATAAATATAATTCGATAAATTTTTAATCGATTTCGTTTTTTTAAAGATTTTATAAAATTTGTTAATTATATATTTTTTTTATTATTTTATAATCGTTTAATGATTTAGTTTTTGTTTTAATATTCGAAATAATTTTTAAAATAAATAAAACAATTTATAATTTCGGTTTTAAATTTAATAATATATATTCGTATTAATTTAGATTTATTATATATAAATATAATAAAAAACTAATTATTATTAAATTTTTTAATTAAAATTGAATTAATTATATTAAAATAAATCAATTTTATTAAATGTTTTTTCGATTTAATAAAATAATTATACGATTTTCGTTTATTTTTTTTATATAATATATATATTGTAAATATATAATTTATTTTTAAATTTTATCGTAAAATCGATCGAAAATTTATTAAATTTTTAAACGTTAAAATAATTTATATGATTATATTAAATAAATTTGTTTTAAATAATCGTATAAATTTTAAATAATTTAAATAAATAAAATTTTCGTTTAATTAAAATTTTAATTATTAAAATAATAATTATTATAAAGCGATACGAAAAAAATTATTCGATTTAATTAAAAAACTAAAGATTATTTTATACGATAATATTAATTTTGTGTTTATCGATTATTTACGAGATTAAATTTTCGTAAAATTATAAACGAAATTTTTTATTTTTAAAAAATTGAAAAATCGAAATAAAATTATATAATTTTATAAACGAATATTATTTGATATTAATAAAAATAAATATTATTAATTTATTGTTTAAATTTAAAATTAAAATAAAAATATTTTCGATTTTTTTAAATTTAATTTGTTTTTTTATATTTTTATATAATTTGAAATTATTAAATCGAAAATTAATAAATTGAAATCAATTTATAATAATATAATTAATATAATTAATATTACCGATTTAATCGTTTTTAAAAAACTCAATAAAAACGAAAAAAATTATATCGAATAAAAAAAAACAAATATAAAAATCGATTTATTATTAATAATTAAAAATTAAAAATTAAAAATTATAATTATAATTATATTAATAAATTCTACGAATAAAATAAAAAACAATATAAATTCGATTAAAATTTTTAATTTTTTTAAAAAAAAAAATTTATATTATTCGATTTTTATTTATTAATTTTTATTTTTTTAATATTAAAATTTTTTTTAAAATAAAAATATTTAATAAAATATTTAATTTTAATATAATATAATTTTTTATAATAATTACAAAATTTTTAAACGTTTAATAAACGATTATTAATTATAAAAACGAATTTAATATTAATAATAAACGAATTTTTTTTATTAAACATTTTTTAAATTATTATATTTTATTCGATTATAAAAATTTCAAACGTTTAAATAAAATTATAAAATTATTAAAATATTATAATAAAAATTTCGTATATAAATTTAAATTTTTAAAAAAATCGTAAAATTAATTAAATAAATACAAAAATTTTTATTTCATAAAAATTTTTAATTTATTATTAATTTAAAAAAATTAATTTAAAAAATCAATAATATTTTTATATTCGATTAAAATAAAAATATAAAAACGTGTAATAAAATTAATTATTTTTTTAGTTTTAATAAATTATTTTAAATATTTAATATTTAATATTTAATAAATTCGATTAAAAATTTTTTTTTTTTTAATTATTATATTTGTATCGATTTTTAATAATAAAATAATTTCAATATTATTACTTTTTTTAAATAAGTATTTTTTTATTATATATTATTTTAAATAAAACTATTTATTATATTTTATTTTATAAATAAATTTTTTTGTATTAATCGTATTATTTTTAAATTTAAACTTCGTAATTAAATATAGTTTAAATAATTATTATATAATACAAATAAAATTGCTTATAGTAAAAAATCGAATTAGTTTTTTTCGTTTTTAAAAATTAAAATAAAATTAAAAAAAAAGTTTTTTGTAAATATTTTGATTTTTTTAATTATTATTTAAAATTAAATATAATAATATAAATAGCGTATATTAATAAACGAGATTTTAATTTGAAAAATAAAATACAATATTATTATTTTTTTTAAAAAAAAATTTATTAAAAATGCGAAATAAAAACGTTATAAAAATTTTTCGATTATTTAAAAATAAGTTTACAATTAATTTGCGATTAATTGAATTCGTTTTTTTATTAGTAATAATAAATTTTACGAGAAAAAAAATAAGTTTAAAAATAAGAAAATTCGATTAATAAATAATTAAAAATTATAAATAATTATTTCAATATTTAAAAATAATTTATATATTGTAAAATTGAAAATATTTGTAAAATTTTAAAAAAAAAATTTTTTCTTAGAAATCGACGTTTATAAACGAAAAAATATTATTATTATTATTTGTAATTAATATTAAATTGTAGATTTTATTAAATATATTAATAAAAATATTAAATGTATTTTAAATAATATTTTTAAAATAATAAAATTATTGATTAAAATTTCATTGAATAAAACGATATTAAAATTGCGATTATTCGAATTAAAAAAGTTTTTTTTTTGTGAGAAATACGATCGAAAAATACAAAATATAATATTTTATCGATTTTATATTTTTTTTATTTATTTTGCTTTTTTTATTTGATTTATTTAATTTATTTAATTCGTTCGAATTTTCGATATTTTTTTTAATTTAAATTAAAATTCGTTTGCGATTATTTTTAGTATTTCGTATTATACGTAAAGAAAATATATTTAATTATTATAATAATATTTGTAAAAATATTTTCGATTAATATAATCGAATATTATTACTAGAATTTAAAAGATTTTTTTAATTAATAAAAAAACGCGATAAAAAATAAATAAAAATAAAAATAAATTAATTTGAAATTCGATCGAATTATTTGATCGATAAAAAAAATTTCTTTTATAAAATAAAATTAAAATAATTTAAATTGAAATGTATTTATAATTTATTTTAATTTTAAAAAATATTTTAATATTAAGTTTTTTTTTAATTTAAAATTCGATAAAAACTTAAAAGTATTTCAGATTTAAAAATCAAAAAATAAATTTTTTATTTGAAAACTAAAAAAGTTTATATTCGTAAAATAAAAAAATTATTTAAATTATTTTGAAATATTAAAAACAATATAAAATTTAAATTTAAAATAAATAAAAATAAAAAACTATAAATAGAATTGTAATAAAAATACGCGTATTTCAAATTGTTTTAAAAAATAATTCTCGAGTATTTAAAATTGTTTGAATTATCGAAATGTTTTACGTCTTTTTAAATTTTTTTAAAAAAATAAAAATCTAAAAAATAATCGTTTTTTGTTTGGATTCGATTAATTATATTTATAGCAAATGGATAAAATTTAATTGGTTTGAATTTCATATAAAATTAATTAAAAAGAATCAATTGAAATAATCGAAAGTTTGGAAAAGAAATAAAAATAAAAAAATAAAAAATAAATAATAAAAAGTGAATAAAATTTCGAATTGTAAAAAATAAGTAATTAAATAAATAATCCCGTGCGAAGTCCGAGTTTATAACTTATTAAAAAGTATAAAATAAGTATTTTTTGTTTGATAATATGTAAAAAAAATAAAGTTTTTTTTATATACAGAAGAAATAAAAAGAGTTTTATTTTGATATTTTCGAGCGATTAAATCGATTCTCGAAAAATTAAATTTATATTGAGTATATTTTAAATATATTAATTTTTTTTTAATTTTTTTTTATATACGTTTTAATCGAATTTAAAACGAATCGATTAACGATTGAAATAATATAAATAAAATCGAATTACGTATCGAATATAATATATATAAAAAAATCGATAATAAATTAATATATTTATTAAAAAAAAAGTAATATTTAATAATTTTTTTCGATTAAAATTAAATAAATCGTTAATTTTATTAAAGTATTAAAAATAAAATAAATCGATATATTATTATTTTTAAAAAAAATTTGAAAAAAAAAATTTGTAAAAAACGAAAAAAACGATAAAAACGATTTCGAATAATTTTTATATTTAAATAAAAATAATATAAATCGAAATTAAATATATAAAAATTAAAATTAAATTTTTTTGGAATAATATTGATATTTTTTCGTAAATTATCGATAATAAAAATATTGTTAATATAAATAATAAAAAATAAAAATATTAATATTAAAAATTTAAATTTTTATTTTAAAAGAAAATTAATAAATATATTGTATTATATACGTAATAATTATTTGAAATTATTTAAAATCGCAAATTATTTATTATATTTTATATTATAAATTTTTTTTGGTAATATTATATTTAATTCGAAATATTTATTTTTTAATAAGTAATATTTAATCGTTTAAATATTTTATTTTCGTTTATATTTTATTTTTTATTAAAAATATATAAATTTTTTTTATATTATTATTTTTTATTATTTTTATTATAAATAATTTATAATTTGTTCGAATATTCGAAATTTAATCGAAAAATAAAAATAGAAATAAAAAGAAGAAAAATAAATAATAAAAAATAAATAATTAAATACGTAATTCTTAAATAAATAAATATTCTCGTACGAAATTCGAGTTTATAATTTGTTAAAAAATATAAATTGAATATTTTTTATTAATTATATATAAAAAAAGAGCGAAGTTTTTTTATATATAAAAAAAGTAAAATAAATTTCATTTTAATATATATAACGTTATTTATTATTTGAAATTTAAAATTAATTTCGTATTTTATTTAAATTATATTCGAACGAATATTAAAATAGAATTTAATAATAATAATACAAATTTAATAATTAAAAATAAATTTATTTTTATTTTTATAATTATAATTATTTAAAACTTTTTTTGTTTTAATATTAATAAATTAATTTTTTAAAAACGAATTACTCGAATTAATTATAATAATAAAATTTACAATTTAAATTAATAACGAATAATATATATAATATATTTTAAACAAATATTTAAAAAATTTAAATCAATTTAATAAAAATTTTAATATTAAATTTTAATTGTATTTATAACGAAAAAAAAAAAATTATTTAATACGAAAAACTCGAATATTTTAAAAAAAAATTAATTAAATTAAAAAATATAATATAAAATATAAATTTAAAACAATTTTTCGTATTATACATTTATAAAACGTACTTTCACATCATTTTTCGAATTCGAAGTATTTTTCACTAAAACTTTTTTTGGTTTTTTTAAGTTCGCAAAACATTTCAATCATTAATTACAACGGTTTCTATATCTTTTGACTCGTTACACTCGATACGCAAACTCGAAAATAGCGAATTTTATTTCAATTCATTCGATTTCGAATATTACGACTAACGCCGATTTTATTCGATTACAAAAAGAATTTTCATTCTCCAATCTCAATTCGCACTTCTCGAAAAAACAACAAAAAAACTTTAATACAATCTTTCTTTTTAAATTCAATATAAATAAAAAAGTACATATTAATAATATAATATCGAAAACTATTAAAAATTCTTTTAATAAAATCGATCGAAAAATCAAATTTTAACGCGATATTTAAAACGAATTTATAGAAAATATAAATACTTTTATATTCAAATAAACAAATTTTAAACATTATATAATCGCTAAAAATTTCTATTAAAAAATAATCGAATATTTTACAATTATTATTTATACAAATATTAATAATTTCGTTTTTATTTACATTAAAAACTAAAAATTAAAAACTATTTTTTTTTAATTCAAAATCAATTTTTTTTTGTAAATATAATAAAAACTTTAATAAATTTAAAAACAAAAATTTTTTCTATTAAAATCGTAATATTTTTCAATTTAAAAAAAATTTCAACGAATAATATTTTATTATTCGATAATAATACTCACATTATTTAAAAAAAAAAATATATTCTAATTTTTATTAAAATCGAAAATTTTTTCGATTGTTTACAAATTTTCGCTTTACAATAAAAATTTTATTTAAAAATCGAAAATTTTACAATAATAAAAAATTTATTAATTATATTAATTCGAATCGAATAACTTATTATATCAATAGATTTTATAATTCGCGATTTTCTTATAATACAAAAAAACGTCAAAATTATTCGTTGAATTATACAAATTATATTAATTAAACAACTCGAAAAATAATATAATTATATAATATTAAACGTTTTTATTACAATATATCGTTTATTAATAAAAACAATAATAAATATAATAAATTTTATTACAAAAAAAAATATTATTTAAATCAAAAAATAATCAATTAATTATTAATAATCTAAATATAAAACGAATTTTATAATCGATAAAATTATTTAAATTATTTTATTTCGAATTTTAAATTAATTTTTTTCAATTTTTTAATATTAATAAAATATTTAAATTTTTTATCAAAAAATCGATTATAATTTACTACGATTTAAAATATTAAAATTAATATAATTTAATAAAATATATTAAATAATTTTAATATAATAATTACAATATACAAATAAATTAATATATTGATTTTTTAAAAATAAATTGTATTAAAAAATTTTTATTATATAAATTATTACAATTTGTTTATTATTAAATACAATAATTATTTTATTATTTTTAAATAAAAAAATAATAAAATTATAAAATTTACTAAAAAATAATTTAATATTATTTATTAATACGAAAATAAAAAATTTAAAAATGTTAATACTATAAACGAAATATTTAATATTTTAATATTTGAAATATAATTTCGATTTTAAATACAAAATTTAATAATTAATATTCGATTAATTTTCTATAAAAAAACGTATTAAAAATAAAATTATAATTTATAAAAATAAAAAAATTGTATTAAATTAAAATTTTTTAATATAAAATTAAAAATATAATACAATCGATAATTAATTAATTATTTTTTATAAAAATATAAAAATTAATAAATTTTTATAATTATTTTTATAATAAAAAGTTTTTTTTAATTTAATAATAAAAATCGTAAAAAAAAATTAAATTTTTTTTTTAAAATTTATTAAATAAATATTAACAAATTATTATTTTATTATATTATTTTTTTTATATTATTTTTTTTAAAAAATATAAATATAATATATATTTAAAAATTATATATTTATTTTAAAATAAAAATTTAAAATTATTTAAAATACGATTATTATATTTTAATAAACTTTTAAAATAATAAAAAATCGAATTTACGTAAAATAAAAAATTTCGTATAATAATATATATTAAAAAAAACGTTAATTTAAATATATAATAATAGTATTTAATAAAAAATCGAGATTTATTGTAAATAAATATTAATAAATACGTTATTTTTAATGTTTATTAATAATTAATTATATTAAATATAATAAATTATATTATTTATTTATAATTAATAAATAAATATTTAATTAAAAGCGATTTTAATATTTAATATAATATATTTGAATTAAGCGTTTAAATATTATATTAAAATATTGAATTTATTAAATAAATTAATATAAACGAAATAAATTATATTAATATTTTTAATAAATTTATTTAAAAAGTAAATTACATATTAAATTTTACTTTTTTCAATATTTCTTTCGTTAAAACGATAATTAAAAAAAAGATATATAGCGATTTTAATTACGAGATTCAAATTATAACGATTTTAAAACGCGATAAAAATTTCGTAAAAATAATATTCTTATAAAATATTAAAAATCGAATTAAAAAAATTAATAAAATTAATTAAAATCGACGTATTGTACTTTTTTAATTTTTGATATATTATTAATTTTATTTAAATTAAAATTTTCGTATTAAATTTAATTAAAATTTTCGATTCGATTATTTGAACGATAAATAAATTGAATTATAAAAATGAAAAAATAGTATTATAATAGTTTTTGAAGTATTAAAATATATATAAAATTTATTTAAAAATACAAAATACTAATTTTAATAGTAAATTAATAAATAATTTTTTTTTTTTTTTGATAATTAAATAAATAAAACGAATATATTAAAAACACGTAATCGATAATATTTTCGACGATAAATCTTTATATAAAATTATCGAATAATATAAACTATTTTTAAATCTCAAAATATTACTACTAAAAATAAACGATAAAATTATTAAAAATACGATAAAAAAATAAAAACTTTGAAATTAAAAATTTTCGATTATTTTAATACGAAAAATAATTTAAAATAAAACTTATTATAAGATTAAAATAAATTGAAATATTTATTATAAAATTTTACGATTTTTTTAAAAAAAAAATAGAAAAAAATATAATTGAAATCTTTAATATATCGTTAAATACAAATCGAATTATTATTAGATTTTTTAAAATATATTAAAAATATATTAAAAATTATATCTACAAATTATACAATTAATATTTTTAATAGAATTATTTTTCTCAATTTTAAAAACTCATAAAAATAATTATATTATTTAAAATCGAAAAAAATTTTTTTTTTTTTTTAATTCGCTTTTAACAATTTATCGTTTTTTTTATACATTTTTAAAAATTTAAAAAGATTATTATATATTGTTTCATATAAATAGTTTTTATTAACAATATACTCAATTTATAATACGATGAAATACTTTCAAAAAAAATTATAATAAATCTAATAACGATTTTTATTTATAATATAAAAACTGTTTTTATAATCGAATATTAAATTACAATAATTACAATAAATTTTTAAAAATTTTTCAATACTTTTTTAAAAAAAAAACTTTTAAAACGTATAATAAAACAAAGTTTTTTATTATTTTTATTTAAATTAATCGATTTTTTTTTCTTTAAAAAAAAATTAAAATAAAATTAAAAAAAGTTACTATATTTAATTATTTAATTAAATACAATATTTTACAAAAGTTTTTACTATTTTTACTATTATATATATTATATTTAATAAAACTCTTACAATAAAATACAATTTTTCATTTTAATTATACAAATAATATTTATTTATATCGAATCTCGAATTTACTCGATATTAATATTAATTTACTTATAATAAATATTCGAAATATTTTTACATAAAAAATCGAAAATAAAAAAATTTTTATTTCAAAAAAATTAAAAATATTTTATTTTATTAAAAAATCGAATAATTATTTTTCGTTTTATATAATTAATAAAAAATTTATAATATAATCAATTATTACAATTTTTCAAAAAAAATCAATTTATTTTTAAATAATTAAAATTTTGATTTAATAAAAAATTTAATTTTAAAAAATATATTATTAAATGTATAATAAAAACTAAAAAAATCTCGTTTTATATTCGAAATTTAATTCGAATAATAAATAATTTACTAATTTTATTATTATAAAAAAATAATTACAATTTGTATTTTATTTTTAATATTATATAATATAAAAATATAATATATTAAACGAAAAAAATTAATTTAATTTTAATAATAAAAAAAATATTAATATTAAAATCGATTAATATATCGATTTGGTAAATAATATATTAATTATTTCAATAAAAAATATTTTTAATATAAAAAACAATATTAATAATTATTTTTTTAAAAACGTAAATTTATTATTTATTATAATAATTTTAAAAAAAGCGAAATTTCGTTTTATTACGCGCTTTAAAACGATTAATAATTAATACTTACTAATAAAACGTATTCTTTTTTTTATAATTATTAGAAAAAGAAAAACAAGTATATAATAACAAACTAAAATCAAAATTTAATAATTAAAAACTTTTTTATTGATTATTTTTCGTTTTTAATTCGTTTAATTACATTTTTTTCTAAAAAAAAAACAAATTAAATTTTATTAAAAAAATATTAAAAAAAAAAATTTTAAAATTTTTTAAAAAATAATAAATAAAATTTTTATTTATTAATATTATTATTATTTTAAACGATTTAAAGTAATATATTAAAAAAAAATATATATATATAAATTATAATTATACGATTTATTAAAATTAAATACAAATAATTACGAATTATAATTCGATTAATAATTTTTTTTATATATTTAACGTAAAAAAATTAAAATTTAAAAAAGTTTATAATATATAATTATTTTTTTTTTAAAAAAATTAATTAATATCGATTTTAATTATATATAAATAATACGTTAATTATTTGATATATATATAATAATGTATTTATTTCTTTTTAATAGATTTTTTTAAATATATAAAATATAATAAAAACATATAATATTGAAATTCGATAAATTTTAAAATATATAAAAATCGAAAATAATAAAATCGTTAATAAATCTACAAATTATAAAACTATAAAATTAAATTGAGATATTGATTTAATTTTAAAATTTACGATTACAAATATTTATTTAATTGTAAAAAAAAATGAGAAATAAATATTTTTTTTAATAAATCGAAAAATTCGTTAAATTTTTAATATAATATAAAAATTAAAAAATATTTTATATTATTAAACTATTATTAAAATTTGATTTCTTACGAATTATACTATAACGATTTTTAGTATTACGTTCTATTTACGAGAACTTTATGTAATATTATACGAAATTTAAATACGAAAACGCTAAACTCGTTTATTTCTACGAATATCGTAAAATTTCGAATTATTTAATTTATTACTTTAAAACAATACGTCGATTTCGCTTTTAATCAAAAATAATTAAATCGTTTAATTCGTTCGTTTTAAAAACAAAAAACATAATATATTTTCGCGCTTTTAATAAAATATTAAAAAACTTCGAGAAATTACTTAAAATCACAAAATTCTACTTCAAAATTTATACTCAATAAAAATATAATATATTAATACGTATAAAAAAAGCGTTAAAAAGCGAAATATTTTCTTAGAAAAATATTTTCTAAAATTGAAATTAAAAGCGTTTAATATTTTTGAATTTTGTTTTAAATATATTATTATTTTTTCTTTTTTTTATCGATTTTAAAACTTTAATACTCGATTATTGCAAAATAATTTCGATTTTATTAATTTACACGATTTTATTTTATTTTACACTTTTTAAATACAATTTTTGATTTACGATTATTCGATTTTTTAAAGTCTATTTTAATCGACGAAAAAAAGTTTTTATTACTAAATCAATTTTGAGTGAAATATATATACATAAAATACTTTTTAATCAAATTATACTTTGTATATAATTCTTTAATTTAATACGTTTTTATATTCTTCAAAAAATCACAAAATAGTAAACTTCGTTTGCGTTTTATCGAACGTAAAATTAATAATAATATTATTATTATTATTATTATTTATTATAAAACGTATTTAAAAAAACGAATAAAATTTTTTTTATAAAAATTATATTAATTTAAAATAATATTTTAACGAATTAATTTATATAAATATAATCGATTTTTTCAAAATAATAAAAAATGAATTTAAATATTTTATTTATTTTTATTATAGTAAAATTAAAAAAAAATCGAAAAATATATTATAAAAAATAAATTTAATATATTTAATAAGTTTAAATTTTTTTTTAAGTTTTTTATTATAATCGAATTATACGTTTTCAAATAAATAATAATAAATTTTTTTTAAAATTTTTAAAATTTTATTTCGCTAAAATAAATATTTATTTCGAATTAATCGTTTTATATAATTTACAAATAAATAGCGTAATAAAACGCATTAGAATTACGTTATAAATAATCATCGAAATAATAATTAAAAATTTTAATATTTAATTCGAATAATAATTTAAATTATTTTAAATTATAATTTATTTTTATATATAACGATTTAATAATATAATTAATATAATTTTTTTCGAAATAATAAATCTCTATAAATTTTTTATTAATTATTTACGTATTATTAGTTTTTAAATATAATTTTGTAATAATAAACTATATAAAATAAAATCTCGAAAAAATTAAATTAAAAAAAAAATATTTATTAAATATAAAAAAAATTACATTTATCGAATATTTATTTATAAACGATAATTATATTTGTCGAATATATACTATTTATATTATAAAAAAACTTTTTATTTTTCGTAAAATTAAAAAATTTCGAATTTATTTTTTAAATTTATTTTAATATAATTTTACATTTTTTAAAACTACTGTTTACTATTAATATAAAACGTTTTATTTTTATTATTTTTAACGTTTTAAAAAAACGTTTATTAACTCGAGAAATTTTAAATAATAATAGCGATTTAATTATAATATTAAATATTATTCGATTAAAAATATACGAATTTCGATTTATATAAAAATAAAAATAATTTATTATTAAATTATTATGAAATCTTTTTTAGTTTTAAATATACTAATTTTTTTTAAAACTTTAATTTAAAATCTCGTATAAAAATTTAAAAATTAGAAATAATATTAAATTTAATAAATTTTTTTTATTTTATAATTAAAGTTTTTTTTTTTTCGAAATAATTTTTTTTAAATTATTCGAATTTCGATATTATAAAAAAATTATAATAAATTCAAATATCGATAAATAAATAAAAATAATAAAAAAAAAAAAAATTTAAACTTTAATTAAACGATCGATAAATTAGCGAATATTATTCGATAAATAAATTTATAAATATAAGCGCGATTTAAATAATTAAATTATTCGCTATAAAGTTTAATAAATTATTCCTAGTAATTAATAATAATAAAAATCGATTTTATCGTGATTTTTATTATAAATATTAAATTAATAAAATATAAATTGATTTTTGTAACAATAATTATTTTAAATTAAAAAATTAATTAAATAAATATTAAAATTGTATTTTTATACAATAAAATTAAAATCGTATTTAATAAAAATATTTGAAGACTTTAAAATAAAAAAATATAAATTATTAATTACTTTAATAAATATAAAATCTAATTATTTTATTTTAATATTTAAAAACTATATAATTACATTTTTTAAAATTAAAAAATATTAGCGATTTATTGAATTTTTAATATATATTATATTTAAATCACGTTTTAATATTTCGTTTATTATATTTATTATTAATCGCTTTATTTTGAACTCGATAATAAAATATATTTTTACGATTATATTTTTTTTTAATACTTTTAATTAATTTTAAATTATAAATTCTTTTTTTATAATAATTTTTAATTATTAATAAATTATTTAAACGCAAATTAAATCGATAATAAAAAAATTCGACGATTAATCGATAATTTCGTTTTTAACGTCGAAAATAATATTATTAATTAGTTTTTTAAAAAATAAATTATAATTGTTTTCTCGTTTTACGAATTTAAACTTATAATCGAAATTTAAATTACTAAGAAAACGATATAATTAAACAAATTCTTAGTAAAAATACTTTATTAAAAATAAATAAATATTATCATTTATTATAATAATTAAAAAACTATTATTTTTATAAAAAATAATTAATTTTACGTTTACTTAAATAAAATATATTAATATTCGAAATATATATATATATATATATATAATAATAATATTTAAATAAATCGAATTTCAATTTATATTTTTAAACGAATAATTTATTAATAATCTTATTAAATTTTTACTTAAAAACAAATTCAATTTTTTTAAAATTGTAATTAGTATAAAAAAAGTACTTTAAATTAATAAATTACGATTAAATTATATAAAAAAATTTATCGAATTAATTTGTATATTATATTAAAACGTATTTATAATATAAATATATTTTTTATTTTTTATTACTATTTTTTTTAAATAATTTTTTATATAATTAGTAATTTTAAATATATTATTAAACGAAAAATTTATATTTTAATTATATTTTAACGTTCGCATATAATAAAGTTTTATAGTATCGAAATTGCGATAATAATTCTATAAATTTTAACGATTTCATTATCGAAATTTTAATTTCGAAATCTCGAAAACAATTCCGTTTTTCGAGAACGATTTTAATTTTTAAATAAGTACTACAAAAATACTTTTTTATTTTTTTTTAAATTTTATACTCTTAGAAATTAATATTATTTAATATTCTAAATTAAAATCATTAGTTCAATTAATACGTATAATGCGTTAATAATATTCATAAAATATAATAATTTTATAATACTATAAAATAATTATTAATATTGTAATAATTGTAAATATAGAAAGAAAAAAAGTTAAATCTTTAAAATTTAAAATTTTAATTATATAAAATAAATACTTTTATTACTCTATAAAAATTAAAGTTTTTAGTTTATTTAAATATAATTAGTTTTTACGTTTTCATATTGAATAATATAAATTCTACGAGAATTAAAAAATGGAAAAGTTATAATTAATTATATTAAATTTAATTTAATAAATAACAAATTCAAAATAGGATTTCGTTTTTTAATAATTATAATTAATATAATTATTTTAAATAAACGTTTTTCGATTAATTAAATATTTATATATTATATAAAAAAATTATTATTTAATCGATTTAATTAAATAATATTGAAGATATTAAATTCGATGAAATTCTTTCGAAAAAATACGATTCGACGTTTTAATAATAATAATAATAATAATAATAATAATAATAATAATATTATTATTATTAGTATTATTATTAATTTTACGTTCGATGAAAATCAAATAAAATTTATTATTTTATAATTTTTCGAAAAATATAAAAACGTATTAAACTAAAGAATTATATACAAAGTACAATTTGATTAGAAAATATTTCATATATATACGCTTCGCTTAAAATTGATTTAATAATAGAAGTTTTTTTTCGTCGATTAAAATAAATTTTAAAAGATTAAATAATTGTAAACTAAAAATTGTATTCAAAAAACGTAAAATAAAATAAAATCGTATAAATTAATAAAATCGAAATTATTTTATAATAATCGAGTATTAAAATTTTAAAACTAGAAAAAAAAGAAAAAATAGTAATATATTTAAAGTAAAACTTAAAATTATTAAACGTTTTTAATTTTAATTTTAAAAAATATTTTTTTCAAAAAAATATTTTACTTTTTAATATTTTTTTTACACGTATTAATATATTATATTTTTATTAAATACAAATTTTAAAATAAAATTTCGTAATTTCAAATAGTTTTTTTTAAAGTTTTTTAGTATTTTATTAAAAACGCGAAAATATATTATATTTTCTATTTTTAAAATAAATAAATTAAAAATGAAATCAATATATTATTTTAAAATAATAGATTAAATAGTTTAAAATTTTATAGTATTTGTAAAAACAAACGAATTTAATATTTTTGTATTTGAATTTCGTATAATATTATATGAAATCTTCGTAAATAAAACGTAATACTAAAAATCGTTATAATGTAATTCGCGAGAAATTAAATTTCAATAAAAATTTAATAATATAAAGTATTTTTTAATTTTTGTATTATATTAAAAAATTGATAAATTTTTCGATTTATTAAAAAAATTAAATTTAGTTTTTTATTTTTTTTGGAATCGAATAAATACTTGTAATTATAAATTTTAAAATTAGATTAATATTTTAATTTAGTTTTATAGTTTTATAATTTGTAAATTTATCGACGATTTTATTATTTTCAATTTCTATATATTTTAAAATTTATTGAATTTTAATATTATATATTTTTATTACGTTTTATATATTTAAAAAAATCTATTAAAAAAAATATATTATTATTTACATATTAAATAATTAACATATTATTTATATATAATTAAATTCGATATTAATTAATTTCTAAGAAAAAATTGATTATATATTATAAACTTTTTTAGATTTTAATTATTTTTACATTGAATATATAAAAAAAATTATTAATCGAATTATAATTCGTAATTATTTATATTTTATTTTAATAAATTATATAATCGTAGTTTATGTATTTATTTTTTTCAATGTATTATTTTAAATCGTTTAAAAAAATATATATTAATAAATAAAAGTATTATTTATTATTTTTAAAAGTTTTTAAAGCGATTTTTTTAAATATTTTATTAATAGAATTCGATTTATTTTTCGAAAAAAATATATAATTAAATGAATTAAAAACGAAAAATGATTAATAAAAAAAATTTAATCGTTAAATTTTAATTTTAATTTGTTATTATATATTTGTTTTTCTTTTTCTAATAATTATAAGAGAAAAAATGCGTTTTACTAGCGAATATTAATTATTAATCGTTTTAAAGCGCGTAATAAAACGAAGTTTCGTTTTTTTTTAAAATTACTATAATAAATAATAAATTTACGTTTTTAAAGAAAATAATCGTTAATATCGTTTTTTATATCGAGAGTATTTTTTTTTTTATTGAAATAATTAGTGTATTATTTATTAAATCGATATATTTATCGATTTTAATATTAATTAATTTTATTTTATTTTATCGTTAAAATCAAATTAATTTTTTTCGTTTAATATATTATATTTTTATATCGTATAATATCGAAAATAGAATATAAATCGTAATTACTTTTTGTAGTAATAAAATTAATAAATTATTTATTATTTAAATCAAATCTCGAATACAAAACGAAATTTTTTTAATTTTTATTACGCGTTTAATAACGTATTTTTTAAAATTGAATTTTTTATCGAATTAAATTTTTAATTATTTAAAAACGAATTAAATTTTTTTTTAAAAAACTATAGTAATTAATTGTATTATAAATTTTTCGTTAATTATATAAAACGAAAAATAATTATTCGATTTTTTAGTTTTTTTAAAACGAAAATTTTTTTATTTTCGATTTTTTATATAAAAATACTTTAAATATTTACTATAAATAAATTAATATTAATATTAAATAAATTCGAGATTCAATATAAATAAATATTATTTATATAATCGAAATAAAAAATCGTATTTTATTATAAATTTTTTATTAAATACAATATATATAATATTAAAAATAATAAAAACTTTTATAAAATATTACATTCGATCAAATAATTAAATATAATAAATTTTTTTAATTTTATTCAAATTTTTTTTTTTAAAAAAAAAATCTATTAATTTAAATAAAAATAATAAAAAACTTTATTCTATTATATACTTTAAAAAAATATTAAAAACTCTTTAAATATTTATTATAATTATTTTAATTTAATATTCGATTACAAAAACAATTTTTATATTGTAAATAAAAATTACTATTAAATTTATTATAAATTTCTTTAAAAATATTTTATCGTATTATAAATTGAATATATTATTAATAAAAATTATTTATACGAAACAACGTATAATAATTTTTTTTAAATTTTTTAAAAACGTATAAAAAAAAGCAATAAATCGCTAAAAACAAATTAAAATATTTTTTTTTAATTTTAAATAATATAATTATTTCTACGAATCTCTAAAATTAAAAAAAATAATTCTATTAAAAATACTAATTATATAATTTATAAATATATTTTTTAATATATTTTTAATATATTTTAAAAAATTTAATAATAATTTAATTCGTATTTAACGATATATTAAAAACTCTAATTATATTTTTTTTTATTTTTTTTTTAAAAAAATCGTAAAATTTTACGAGAAATATTTCAATTTATTTTAATTTTATAATCAATTTTATTTTAAATTATTTTTCGCGTTAAAACGATTGAAAATTTCTAATTTTAAAATTTCTATTTTTTTTATCGTATTTTTAATAATTTTATCGTGTATTTTTAGTAATAATATTTTGAGATTTGAAAATAATTTATATTATTCGATAATTTTATATAAAGATTTATTATTGAAAATATTATCGATTACGTATTTTCAATATATTTATTTTATTTATTTAATTATCGAAAAAAAAAATTTCGTTTTATTCGTCGATTTATTATTAAAATTAATATCTCGTATTTTTAAATTGTTAAAATAAGACTTTTTTCACTCTTTTTATATATAAAAAAGTTTCGTTTTTTTATATATTATCAACAAAAAATATTTATTTTATATTTTCTAATAAATTATAAACTCGAATTTCGCACGAGATTGTTTATTTATTTGAGAATTATTTATCTAATTACTTATTTTTTATAGTTTGAAGTTTTATTTATTTTTTATTATTTATTTATTTTTATTTTTTTTTTTTTATTTTTTTTTTTTCGAATTTTCGATTGTTTCAATTAATTTTTTTCAATTGATTTTATATAAAATTCAAATTAATTAAATTTTATTTATTTACTATAAATATAATTAATTAAATTCAAATAAAAAACGATTATTTTTTAGATTTTTTTGTTTTTAAGAAATTTAAAAAAAATATAAAATATTTCAATAATTTAAACAATTTTAAATATTCGAAAACTATTTCTCGAAATAATTTGAAATATATATATTCTTATTATAATTCTATTTATAATCTTTTTTTTATATATTTTAAATTTAAATTTTACGTTGTTTTTAGTATTTTAAAATAATTCGAATATTTTTTTTATTTTACGAATATAAATTTTTTTAATCGTTAAATAAACTTTTTTTTTTTAAACAAATTTTTTTTTCTTTTTCTAAGTTTAAAACGTTTTTAAATATTTATTGAATTTTAAATTCAAAAAAAAAAATTTAATATTAATAAATTTTTTAAAATTGAAACAAATTGTAAACACGTTTCAATTTAAATTATTTTAATTTTATTCTACAAAAAAAATCTTTTTATTAATCAAATAATTTAATCGAATTTTAAATTAAATTTTTTTTATTTTTATTTTAAAATATTTTTTAATAAAAAAAATATTATTATTTAAATTTTAAACAAATTTTTTTTTATTTTTATTTATTTTTTATTACGTTTTTTTATTAACTAAAAAAACTTTTTAAATTTTAATAATAATATTCGATTATATTAATCGAAAATATTTTTATAAATATTATTATAATAATTAAATATTTTTTTTTACGTACAATATAAAACGTTAAAAACGATCGTAAACGAATTTTAATTTAAATTAAAATAAATATTAAAAATTTAAACGAATTAAACGTATTAAACAAATTAAATAAAAAAAACGAAATAAATAATAAATAAAAAAAATATAAAATCGATAAAATACTACGTATTATGTTTTTTAATTATATTTTTTATAAAAAAGAAATTTTTTTAATTCAAATAATCGCAATTTCAATATCGTTTTATTTAATAAGATTTCAATTAATAATTTTATTATCTCGAAAATACTATTTAAAATACGTTTAATATTTTTATTAATATTTTTATTAATATTTTTAATAAAATTTTATAATTTAATATTGATTACAAATAATAATAATAATATTCTTTCGTTTATAAATATCGATTTATAAAAAAAACTTTTTTTTTTTTTCAAATTCTATAAATATTTTCAATTTCACGATATATAAATTATTTTTAAATATCGAAATAATTATTTATAATTTTCAATTATTCGTTAATCGAATTTTTTTTAATTTTAAATTTATTTTTCTTTTTATAGAATCTATTACTACTAACAAAAAAGCGAACTCAATTAATTATAAATCGATTTAAAATTTACTTTCAAATAATTCAAAAAATTTTATTAATATTTTTATTTTATATTTATAATAAATTTTAAAAAAAAAATTTAATACTATATTTTATTCTTTAAATCAAAATCTCGTTTATCGATACACGCAATTCATATTATTATATTCGATTTTAAATAATAATTAAAAAAATTAAAATATTCGTAAAAAACTTTTTTTTTTTAATTTTATTTTAATTTTTAAAAACGAAAAAAATTAATTCAATTTTTATCGCAAAATTAACGAATTTCTTACTATAAATAATTTTAATTACACTATATAATAATTATTTAAATCGTATTTTATCACGAAATTTAAATTTAAAAACAATATAATTAATATAAAAAAATTTATTTACAAAACGAAATATAATAAATAATTTTTATTTAAAATAATATATAATAAAAAAAAATTTATTTAAAAAAAAATAATAATATTAAAATTATTTTATTATTAAAAATCAATATAAATACAATAATTAAAAAAAAAAATTTTAATTAAATTTGTCGAATATTAAATATTTTTTATGTAAAACAATTTATTAAAACGAAAAAATTAATTAATTTTATTATACGTTTTTACGTTTTTATTTTAATCGAATATAAAAATATTATTGATTTTTCGAATTAAATTTTTTAAATTAATAATAAATTAAGTTTTTTTTATAAAATAATAATTTTTATATTTATTTAATTAATTTTACAATTTTTTTAAAAATTTAAATTTATATACGAAATTTTTATTACAATATTTCAATAAATTTACAATTTTATTTAAATATTTAATAATTTTACGATTAAATAAAATACAATAATTTAAAAAATATTTAACGAAAAATAATAATAAAATTCGTTTATTATTAAAATCGAAATTATTTTTATAATTAATAATCGTTTATTAAACGTTTAAAACTTTTATAATTATTATAAAAAATTATATTATATTAAAATTAAATATTTTATTAAATATTTTTATTTTAAAAAAAATTTAATATTAAAAAAAAATAAAATAATAATAAACAAAAATCGAATAATATCGAAAATTTATTTTCGAAAAAATTAAAATTCTCGATCAAATTTATATTATTCTTTATTTTATTCGTAAAATCTATTAATATAATTATAATTATAATTTATAATTTTCAATTTTTAATTATTAATAATAAATCGATTTTTATATTCGTTTTTTTTTTTTTTATTCTTTTTTTTTTTTTTATAATTTTTTTTATTTTTATTAAAATTTTTAAAAATAATTAAATTATTAATATTAATTACATTATTATAAATCGATTTTAATTTATTAATTTTCAATTTAATAATTTCGAATTATATGAAAATATAAAAAATTAAATTAAATTTAAAAATATTGAAAACATTTTTATTTCAATTTCAAATTCAAATAATAAATTAGTAATATTTATTTTTATTAACGTTAAATAATATTCGTTTATAGAATTATATAATTTTATTTCGATTTTTCAATTTTTTAAAAATAAAAAATTCTATTTATAATTCTACGAAAATTTAATTTTATAAATAATCAATAAATACAAAATTAATATTATTATATAAAATAATTTTTAATTTTTTAATTAAATCAAATAATTTTTTTCACATTATTTTACAATAATTATTATTTTAATAATTAAAATTTTAATTAAACGAAATTTTTATTTGTTCAAATTATTCGAAATTTATATAATCGTTCAAAATAAATTTATTTAATATAATTATATAAATTATTTTAATATTTAAAAACTTAATAAAATTTTAATTGATTTTACGATAAAATTTAAAAACGAATTATATATTTACAATATATATATTATATGAAAATAAAAATAAAAATTATATAATTATTTTATTAAATTAAAAAAACATTTAATAAAATTAATTTATTTTAATATAATCAATTTAATTTTCGTTAAAAAATTCAATAATAATCGATTTTTCGTTATTTTTATATATAATAAAATAAAATTAATATAAATATATATTATTAAATTTAAAAATAAAATTATAAATTATTTTATTTATTTTAAAAATTATTTTAAATATTAAAACAAAAAATAAATAATTAAACAATTATAAAATAATAATAAAAAAAATATATAATTAATAAATTTATAAAAAAATTTAAAAAACGAAATCGATTAAACATTTATTAAATTATATCTATTAAAAATAAATAATTTATTTAAATAATTCGATTAAATTATTTAAAAAAAATTAATTTCAATTTTAATTTTTAATTGAAAACGATTAAATATACGTATTATTTTTATTTTTAATTATATTATTTTATAATTAATATATTATTTTTTAAAATAAAATTATTTTAAAAAATAAATACGAATACAAATTTCAATAATCTATAAATTACTTTATAAATTTAATTAAATTACTAATTTTTATTTTAACATCGAAATTCGTATTAAAATTTGTTATTTTATTTTATTTACTAATTTCAATATTTTTATTCGATTTAAATTGCAAAAAAAAAAACAATTAATAGCAAAAAATTGATTTATTGATTACATAAAATTAATTGATTTATTATTATTTATTTTTAATCGTTTAAAATCAAATTTATTTAAATTAAATTATTTTTTTATTTTATAATAATTTTTTATTTTTTTTAAAAATATTAATCGTTTATTTAATAATACAAAATCAACAATTTTTCGTTTTTCGATTATATTTTCGATTTGTAATTATTAAATTGTTTTATTATTTTTATGCAAATTATTAATTAAATTCTTAATATAAATTTTTTTTTTAATTTTAATTAAAACGCTTTTTAATTAAACAATTTTTATTAAAAAATTTTTAATTTTTTTAAATAATAAAAAAAATTATATTTAAAAATCGAAATTTAATTCAAATATCAATAATAAAATCAATTTATTTAATTTTTTTTTTAATAATCAAATTCTTTTAATTTTATCGATTTATTAAATTTTCTCTATTTTTAATAATCAAATTTATTTAATTTAATCGAAAAAAATTTCAAAAACGAATATCGTATATTATTCGATACAAAAAACAAATTCAAAAAACAATAAAAATATTTATAATATTTTTATTTTCAAAAAATTATATTTATTTCGTTTATTGAAAATAAATCAAATTTTAATATTAAATTAAATCGTTTTTTTTTTTTTAATTATTTATATTTTTAACAATTCTTTAATTTTTTTGATTTAATTTTTTTTATATTAAAT
>MU119677.1:0-29945 GCA_014904845.1 Acephala macrosclerotiorum | reverse complement strand
ATGTCAAGCTTGCGATTAGCCTCCGAGCCCCTCAACACTTTGTTCGCTGATGTGTAATACCTGCGGCCAAGTCCGCTGAGAACAGTATCCTGGAACTTCATGAGCCATTCAAAAAAAGGACCCTGAATTGAAGGCTCTGGCCATCCGCTCCAGCGACCATCTGCATATTGAGTTCTCGACTCTGTGTAGATATCCCTTGCGTTGTTCGTCCAGGACTTCCCTTCGAAGTATCGCTCGTAGAAGCCTCCGACATCGTAGTAAACTCGCCCGGTGAGTTCCTCGAGTATTCGCTGATCAACTTCGTCGTGTGTCTGTTCAATCCCCCTCTGAGAAGCCGAGCTGGATCGTAGTGGCGTGTCGAAGACGGCTTTCTCGAAGGCAGTTGGTGGCGTTGGGGGATTTGATCGCGCGACTAACTCAAACACTGCATGCCAAATATCCGCATCGTTCCAGGTTGGCGCGTCAGGTTCATTCTGGACAATGTGGTCGACTAAAGGGATTGCCAATGCGATATCCAACTGGTTCGAATCCACCCGACCGTACAGAATACCAAGGTCACCAGCTAGGGTCCTGTCACCTATTCGTGAACGAAGGATACGGCTTGCTGGTTGATTTTGCAGAGCTAGGATAAGGTCGAGTACAAGACTTTTGACAACTACGTACATTAGTAAGGAACGTAACCCCAAGAAGTTGAGCCATACCCGCGGTGGCAGCCGTTGAAAAGACAATTTGCACTGTATCGGACGACAACGCGACACCAAGATCGAAACGTGTCAATTCAAAGAGGCGACGGAAGGCGCCTACCCCTTCCTTGATCGGGTTGCTTCTGATTTTGTCTAGTTCGGAGGCTGTAGCCATGATCGCAGATTGAAAAGGTCGCGAATGGAGGATTGAGGACCTGTGATGTGAGGATGCAAGTTATCGCGAATTCGCTTCCGCCTTGCGGTCTGATTACGTAAGCTATGTTGAAGTCAAAAAAGGTCCAGCGTCGGGATAACCCGTCCCTAAATTTAGCCCTTTGAGCTCCTCATCATCAAACTGATCATTCCGGTACAGTTAAGGCCTAAATATCCCTCATGCCTTTTTCGACGAAATAGTATTTTATCGGATTAGCGAACCCCTCGGAACCACTCATATCTGAGACTAGTCCATCCAAGAAAACGTAGAAATCGAGCTGGTTTGGGTCAGCGCTTTGGTGCTGGGGATGCCGACTTTGTGGATGAGAAAAGTTGGGGATCACAAGGGAGCTGCGGTTTTGGGACGTCATTTGGCGCTATTCCGGATAAAGATAACCAACCCGAAAATACGAGGGAGGCACCCGAACGCTTACCGTTTCAGGGAAGGCACCACACATGATCGCGCTCATGATAATCAAAAGAAATGAATCATGTGATATGCAGAGCTAGTGCCTTTTAGGCTTAGAGCCGGACGGAAATAGACTTCCTTCAACATCACTCCTTACCGCTGTGTTCAGGTTTCCTCTCGAATTCAAAATATTAAATCCCAAGTCCGACACGCGACGCGAAAAAATGGACTACGATGAGATTCTGTATATCAATGACGTCGAGCAGTCCGCGGCCTGGCTGGCAAAATTGAGGGAATGTCGCCCAGAACTTCCAGCTTGGGTTTCTGATTTCCACTCCCAGAAGCTGCCCTGTAAACTCCTTCACGAGAGTGATGAGCACGACCGCAGCGGCTCATATAACTGGATAATACAATTCGTATTCACCAACGGCGAGGAGTGGATAGTTCGATTTCCCAAAGGCCCCAAAGTCAAGCATCCCGATGAGAAGGTCGAGGCTGAAGTCTCAACGCTGAAGCTCATTCAGGACAAGACGGATATCCCCGTCCCTGAAGTCAAAGGCTGGGGCTTAGCGGCTGAAAATAAGTTTGGGCTAGGCCCATTCATTATGATGTCAGTCATTAAAGGCGTCGACCTGGAGAGTATTCTTCGAACACCTGACTCCAAGGCCAGACTTATGCGGCAGGATATTGGTGATGGAGTCGCTGCAACAATCTACCGTCAAGTTGCTAGGTATATGCTCCAGCTCTTTAAGCTCGACTTTCCTCGGATCGGCAGCTTGTCGAAATCGCCCGTATCGCAGAGGGCTGTAGGCTACGCCGCGGCGATAAACTCACGGCCCTTCACGTGGAGGGCACACGAGGCCCTGGTTCTCGGTGGAGTCGATACTTACTGTACGTTTCATGATCTCGCCGCTACCTCCTCTCGTCAATACTAACCTCCGCCGTTTGTATGTATTCTAGGCCCAAAAGCCACAACATTCTCGTCCACTGCCGACTATTTCGCCTATGTAGCCGAGGGGGACCTACAACAGCTCTATCAGCAACCAAGCGCGGTCGACAACGAGACAGATGCACGAGAGAAGCTCATCTACTGGGAAACTTTCAAGTCCCTTATCCCACGTCAAGTTTTAGCTAAGTATGACAAGGGGCCATTTAAGCTTATCTGCGATGATTTTGGCCCAGCAAATATGATTGTCAATAACGAGCGGGATTTGAAGATTGTCGGTGTTATTGATTGGGAATGGTCATATGCCGGGCCTTGCCAGCTTTTCTGCTCTCCACCGCACTGGCTTTTACTCGATTCGCCAAACTATTGGTTCAAAGACGATAATAGCGTTGCTACCAGGTACGAGAAGTCTTTGGAAATGTTCCTGAGAATCTTGGAAGAAGAGGAGGGAGCTATATTTAGGGATGTTCCTTTGATTGAGAGGCCGTCAGCTCTCATGAGAGAATGCAAAGAAGATGGGCGAATGTGGTTCCACTGCATCATTCGCCAGGGATTTAACGGCCCCGATATGTTAGTCTGGGAACGGCTCCGAGTTGCGACACCGGACTTTGATCGGCTTATTGAAGCAGTCTCGGAAGAGAAAATCACTGCGTTCGTTAAGGAGAAGATGGTTGCCTTAGCTAAGTACAGGCTGAAAAGGGATAAGAAGCGAGAATGGTTTGATCAGGTCATGTCTACGGCAAGTCAGGGTTAGTGTAGCTGCCTTATTACGATCAACCATTTGAATAGAGGAGCAGTATATAGCCGAGTGCCTCCAAGGTTGTGGTATACCACTTACGCGCATGTGCGAGGTGCTCGTTACATGGGACACTACTTCCAAAATACCATCTCGTGATGTGCTGTTCCACTAACCAACCTTCTACTGCTTGTTGTGTGTTTGCATTTTGTATGCCCCACCGCACTCTTCGTATCCCCTGCTTCCTCATCCGATTAGTCAAGTAGCAGCATTTCCTCGCAACCTCATCACGTGGATATTATAGCCTCAAGCTTCATTGGTATGGGTTGAAGGCTTGGAATCAGTCAAACCACATTGGTGAGTCATTCCATGCATGAGCCATTAACGGTAGCGCTGGTTTGGTCTGTCCGTATAGCACACGCAGGGTTTATGCCACATTGACGCAATATAGCGTTGGATATCACGCTAAGGCTTATCGGCCCGCTCCACACCAGAGCAGGGAGCACAGAACAGGTGGGGGAAAGATAAGGGAAGCTGTTGGAAGCCTTGCACAAATCGGGTTGGACGCAGGTTGATGCTATGCATGAAAGGCTGATTTTTTTGCAGACTGATTCCATGCAGATCGATTTCGTTGCACAAACACTGCTCTTGCTGTAGTCTTTTCTAGATGCGGTAAGTGAATCACTCCATACATGAGTCAACATCGCCTATCCCAAATCTCCAGCCTATAATTCACTGGATCTTACAGGAGATAGTGGACGAAGGGTCGAGCTGGTCGATGTGCCGGGCCGCTGCAGAGGACTTGCCTACGTCCCAGGCGGCGGTGACGTGTTCGAAGTGAAAATGTAGGGAGAAAGCCAACATACACAGCGGAGCAGGGCGAATGCATTGCCATATTTCATGTACATAACAGAGTAAGGCGAGAGCCTTTGTTAATCTGCAATATATAATGCACTTAAATAGCAGTGGCCACCCACCTAGAAAGATGCTCCTAAGCAACATCGTGAATTGTCCACGTCTACATCTCACACCCTACACCCATTGCTTCACCGAGAACCCCATTCAACCTCCTCTAATCGTGCACCGAATCTATTTACCGACCAACTGAGATCAAGATGCCCGAGACCGAGGAAGAACGCAAGGCACGCGAAGCTGTCAATGATCGTATCGCAGACACCAAAAGCAGCGACATGAACCGTATGATGGACGCAGGCAGATCGTCCCAGAAGAAGAGGGACGACATCAGGAAGGAGAAGGAGGAGAGAGAGAGGAGGGAGAGAGAGGTTTGTGATTACAAGAGCCAGCAGGGCATGCAATTCAGATACTGACTCTTGAGCAGGCTGCTGCCGGCGAAGGTGGCAGCTCCCGTGCTTAACGATTTGCCAGCAGTAGCTGCCTCAATCATTCATATCAACGGACGCTATCGCGCGCGTGTTTCGGGACGTAGGGGGTATGTGCGATGTGATTTTTAACTTTTTAATATTGATCCGGTCCATTCATTCCTTAGCCAGGTAGTTCAGTATAGAGTTCGGGTACTATGTCTCCCAAGTGCCTTGCTGCACCAAACAAATAAAAACTGTCTTTGATGTTCATCCGATTTTCAATGCAATGCGTCGACAATTTGTCCATTGATACCGCTTCGGCTTTGCGCTCCCAAGCATAGTAATTCTTTCTCTTTATTATTTACGAAAGCCCTTTTGTAGAAGAATCTTCACCGTCGCCCGCTGTTGCCACTTAGTGACGCCTAATGCAACGCCTTCTCTTGAAACCATCCTGCTTTGATACAAAGGCACCACGTTTCAATCGCAGATATATTGTCCCTCGAAGGTCATTTGTCACAGCTCGCAACAGTTGCGTCGAATCAAAGATATATCGTCGAGAATACTGCGTACCCAGCTCTAATACATGCCTGACCATCGTTGTGTCTCCATCGACTGGTAGTCTTAAGGATGGTACTGTCGAGGAAATTTTCTTCACCCCCTTCCAGCTCGAAAACTTCGCGACGTCGTAGGAGGCGCAGAGTATTTTGTGCAAACTGCAAACTCTAGAGACCCTTTAATTTGATTTGGCGTAAAGATATGTAAAAATCCCAAATAGTTAAATTTCTGGAACTTTTTTGCGACCGAAGCTTAGTACGAAAGGCTGCACCTTTCAGCCCGAATATATTCTAAACGCATTGCAGCCTAACTGCACTGGGGTCTGTTCGGTCAGTATCGGATTGCTGAACAAATCACATGGCACTCAAGCCCCGCAACTTTTGCAAGTCCCGCATGCGACAATGAATAGCTTCATCAACCTCTCGAACCACAAGCAACAGTTCAGACACCATCCAAGGTCGTTTCTGGGCGACAACGATGACTCAAGTTGTTCTGCCCGACTAGCTCTGCCCAGCTCTGCCAATAGACTTCATCCAACCCTACACTGAGGGGCAGCCTTTTCGCCATATTTTCCGCCGTACATCAGCTTTCCACCCAGCGAAATATTTCATCAGATCCATTTCTCTCTTCCCCCGCGCGCCGTGGCGACAAGTATTTTCTCGCAGACCTACGGCACCCCTTAACGAACCCCAAAAAGCCCAGCCCATACACTGTGCGACGCGCAAACGATCTCAGGCCTGACCTGCTTGGATTTGCAAGCGTTCAAGACGACGGGCACAAGCATCTCCATCTTGCAAACATATTCCCCTCGACGGAGATCCAGCTAGCGAGTTTGGAATCCTCTCAGTATCGCGACAAAATCCCCACGCACATAGTGCACAAGAGCAAGGCGAGCTTGCTGAGCCACCATCCACACGATAATTGTATCCCAGCAGAGGCAAGAGGACGTCCTGATGGTAAGTCGCTTCATCTATAGTTATGACTCATCTAATATTTTGTATAGGCTTTTGACCCTGAAGACCTCGATCCGACAATAGATTTCACGGATGTCCCTACGAATAAGGTTAAGTGGGTTGAAGGCAGAGGTCAGTGGGTATACTGGAAGGGATGTAGTGGTCTTACTGTCCATGAGAAGAATGGCGAGACCGTGCACGACAAGCTTAGTGGCCAAATAATACTTCAACCAGGCATCGAGCTGGTCTTTGTCAAAGGACAAGTGAAGGAAGGATAACATTGCATGTGGCGGAATATATGGTTTGCATTCTAGGTATATATCTTGTTTTGTACTCGAGCACCTCCTATCATATCCAGAGACAGGTTAATAATAGCTCCTTCGCCAGAACTGCTTGTAAGTATCATTGATACGCATTCTGTTACATGATTTCCTTTCTCCAATTCCTTCTTGCGCATACGGCTTGCTGTGATTGCCCTATGTATCTCAGGACCAAATACACGAATGATAGCTTCATCTAAAACGCCTTTCAAAGTAATTTCGGGGTTGGGTGTTAGTCTAACCCCTCCATTTAAAACAACATGTCGAACCTCTCCCATTGATTCAACACGTACGTTGAACAAAGCCATAGCAAGACATTCTACCTCGTCCTGGTGGATAGCCAAGCTCATAAGACAGTCCACTAGTCCCGGATAAGGAAAGACCATTGTCACAGCAGCTTTCAATGAAGTTGTTCCACCACTCCGAACTGTATCTCGTCTGATTGCACCACACATATATTCGCCAAAAACGTCCGCGATCCCTTGAAGTGAAGCATTTTCGAGCACTTCGTGTTCCTGACGAGGGGTAACGCTCGGGTTGTTTAGGGATATTTCGGGGGTAGCTGGGGGACTGGTTGTTTGCTCAGGATATGCATTGTGTGTTGATGCGCGTTTTCGTTTTCGTTTTCGAGATCGTTCCACCACAGCTTGTAGGGTCAAGTGATTATTCGGTGAGTAGTCGTTCGGCGATTGGTGCTCTGCTCAGAATCAGCATTGCTCGTCATTAAAGGGCCTTCCGCACCTGAATCGCTCTGGTTTGCATGCTGTCCATCGTCCGAAACGTTTGGGCAGACACCTCCAACAAGCGCTAATGGAGATTCTAGTCCGAGTCAAAAGTTAGCAGCGCTTGAGAGCTCATCGATTTGCATCGTACCTAATACCTGGAAGCGACCTTGAGGTTTCGTTCTTCGTTGGCTTTTTCCAGGTCGTTGAGCAGTACTTTGTGGCAGCGGTTGTACATCTGCTAGTACATCTGCTGCGGGTCAGCTTGGCCGGTACAGCAGGGCGAAGAGGAATGTACCATCCACGGAGGTAGGTATTTTGCAACTGATAGCAAGCGATTGGAGGATAGGATGATTGACATCCGTATGCTTCTTGTTGATTTCAATTTGGACAATAAAGCTAACACGATCGGAATTTTTCATATCCGCTGCTTTGACTTGCCCAAGAGCCGCAGCGCACAGTAGGACTCCGCAGGGGCCTGATACGCGGAGGACATCGTAAAGAAATCGTTTGTATTTTTTACGTCTGGAAGAAGTTTGTGCGCTCCTTAGGACCTCGATCGCTTCGGTGACGCGCCCGGCTTGGGCGTCGCTCAAGCTTTTCTGGAGCTTCAGATCCTCACTAGCGTCGATAAGCTTGCCCCAAGCCTCCTCGGTCCGAAGAGATTTATAGCGCGAAGGAGATTGCTGGTTCTCCATTGCTGAAATCTAAGAAGTACAACGAAAACTTCAATGAGACGTCTGATGGAGTGTTTAATGGTAGGTCTGATGGCAAATCTGATGGAGCGTTTGATGAGGAGTAGGCGGGCTGATAAAATATTGATGAAAGAATTGATGGAAAGTTGGTTGCAAAGAAAAGATTGATGCAAATATTGATGAAAGAACTGATGGGAAATCTGTTGCAGATTTTAGGGTATCCAAAGCGCACGTGCATATTTATGCAAAGTGGCTTCGCCAGAAGAGGGATGGCGACAAGTATCCAAAAAGTCGGGACTCCAATCAAGGGTCCTTGCCACTTTGTGCGCCCTATATCAACCGCCTCTCTTGAGCATCAATCAGAACAATTCGTGCACTCGATCACAATCGATTAAATACGATGCAAGGCGCGGTCTATCAATAACAACCCTCATATTGAGCTTTCCCGTTATGCATGCTGATCTGGCACTTTCTAGTGAAAGCTGTGTCATATTGCTTACAGCTCTGGGGAACTGGACACCGCGGTACCTCCATCAACCTCCAACCGAAGTTGTGCAGTCTGTACACTACCAATACAATAATTCAAAGTATCATCTCTCTTCACGTTGTCCGCATGATCCATCCATAATTGTTCAGGGGCCAGTGCACCGTACCTCAATCATGTGCCTTCAGCTGCTTCGGAGACGAGGATCTTGCATACAAGCCCCCGATGTCTCAACATTGCCTTAACCTGATGAATATCTTAAGAATCGAAAGGTTACCACACGGAGACGTTCCATTTTTGGAGAGCTGCGCAATCGATACGCTATAAACTCTTCCTCCAACAATATCCACAATCCGAACGCTACCAATGCTCCACATCAATGTGTTGCTTCCCCCACATTGCTTCATGGTTAATCGACGAAGCCAGCTTGGTCGTTCAAGGAGCCAACACATCATGCTGCAACCGTAGGCCGCAGGTTCACCCAAGGGATAACGGAATCAACTTCCTTAATCAACCGTCCCGCGTTGGCCGCGCAAGAATGGACCTCCGTTGCGGACAATTATACGAGAATCATGGAATATATAAGGGCATAGATCCCCTCTGAAGTTTGGATCATCACCTTCTGTGTTCCCCAGCATCCATCATCTTCTCGAACCTTTTCACTCTGTATATCTTGTCTATCTCGTACATAAACGCCGATTGTCATCTTTTACGTTAACAATGCCTTCAGCAGAAATGGTTCAGACCGGCTCCTCACTGGCCCTGTCACAACCAACCACACCACCGAGCAGCCCGAATCCATCATCGTCAGAGCATATCGTCACATTGAACAATGCCCAGCAGTTTATTGATATGGTCAAAGCTGTTGTTGCCATGCAGATTGCTTTGCCTCCTGTTTCGAAGTGCGCTTGCTCTCACACGCCAGTAGAGACCATTGAAGCAAAACTGTCGACCTCGGCTGGGAAATCCGAGGATCCCAAACCTGTCGCCCCTGCAGACACTCAGCTAGAAGATGTGGTAGCTGAAGCTTTGAGGCTGGAATTTAAGACGGTCGATGAACTGTACGTTTCCAACAGTGCCCAAGTCTCAGTCAGCTAACAAGCTACTCTCATCTAGTTGGGACGGGAAGGCTCACACATATGCGATTGTGGAATCTCTGAAACCAGTAGGCCGGGTAACTGGACTAGATCAATACGTTTTTGTAGTTCGTCGCCGAGTCAGTCAGTATATCAATGCTACCCCATCTTCCCTTGCTGACTGTGAATCTCTAGACAAGAAGACCAAGGTGACGACCTGTTATATCGATGTCAAATCAGAGCTTCTGCGAGATATTTTGAGCGATGTCCTGAAGGATATCAAGGGGATCAGCCTGAACGAAAGCAAGCTTTCCGTAAGCTATGCCCCCGCTGTATTGAGACCAGCTACTCACTCTAGACAAGGTCGAGCAGAATCTGCTCTACACTACCCTTCCCGAGCTCGAGTTGCGCCAGAGCTGGAATGAAATCGCTCCTCTTGATCAGCTGGGAACATCGCATCTTGGATTGCTTGTGGACTACCTCAAAAGTGCGTATGCAGACACGACCCAGAGTATGCTATCGCTACTGTCTACCGGTTACATCACGTATGGCCTGCTCTGGGCCCTTTTCAAGCCGAATGCCCTGGTCTATACTACTTGTTCCGGAACACATAAGCCTCGATGTGTCAGATACAACTTTGGCGATGAGAAGGAATCCATAGCGGGCATGAAATACTGGAGTCTCGATTGCAGCTATCTGGATTTCAATGGCGAAGACCTTGGCTTGTTCCCGATCGAACTAAAGATCGCCAAGTTCCGCGGGGCAAAGCACATCAACGCTCTAGAGGCTTTCCCACTCCAATATCATGCGGAGGTCACAAGGGTTCGGGCCGACCTCCTTGGATGCGGACGGAAGTTCATGTACCTGAGGGGCACTCACCATCGTTGCTGCAATGGCAGTGCCTTTTACGTGCGTGATAGAGAGCAGGTGGAAGTACGTATCGATGGTCGGATCATGGTTGATGCCGCCTGCTTTCGGAAGATGAATCCAAATTATTTCGGGCCAACGGTCATTAATTTTGACCACGGATTGGACATTTCGGCTTTCCTTGAACCGTTTGACTACGCATCCTCTGACGAGGCCTCTAGTGAAGCATCTTCTGACGATGCCTCGAGTGCAACATCTTTTGAACGGGCAAGTGAAACGCCCCCTGACCAACCCGAAGGCAGCATCGTGGAGCAGGCCGAGATGCCAGACGAATATCTCCTTATTTGCTGTCCCACTGTGCCAGGATTCAGCCTCAAAGACAAGCTGTGGGGTAAGATTCTGCTTTTCTAGTAGTGCAGGCGGCCAGGCTGATTCACGTATGTATAGTTGAGTTCGCAGTGGCCGATATTGAGGAGATAAAGTGGTCCTCGGTGCCTTTCGACTGCCTAACCCTCCCTGATGAGCAAAGAGAGACCATAATGGCTGTGACAGAGACCAGAACTAGTCCCAACTCAGATCCCGAATTTGATGACTTCGTTGATGGGAAGGGGCGTGGCATCATTGTTCTTTTGCAGTATGGCACCCCAGTCATCATCTTCTGATAAGTGCTGACGTGTAATCCCAGTGGCAATCCTGGGGTGGGAAAGACCTTGACAGTGGAGGCGATAGCGGAACATCGCAGGAAGCCGATATACTCGGTATGAGCACATGTCTTGTATTTCGATGAAACCCGCCTTTTCTAACATTTCTAGATATCTGCTGGAGACCTGCCCACTGATGCAGGCCGGCTCGAGAGCCAGCTCTTTAATATCTTTCAGGTTGCGAAACATTGGGATGCAATCCTGCTGCTCGATGAGGCAGATGTGTTTCTTGAGGAACGTGCACCTAAGGATATACACCGCAATGGCGTCGTCTCGGTGTTCCTCCGCACGATGGAATACTGCCAAGGGATCATGCTCCTCACAACAAACCGTGTGACTGAGTTCGATCCAGCAGCTCTTTCTAGAATTCATCTGAAGGTGAAATATGACGACTTGAAGAGCAATGCGAAGAGCGAGGTATGGAGGAATTTACTCGCTCGGGCGTGTACCTCCTATGGAGCTCCAATCATCTCCGCTGATGAATTGAAACGCCTGAGTAACACTCATCTCAACGGTCGGGAGGTAAGGCCACTCGCTGCAGACCTCGAGGGACATTACTGACCGAGGAAACAGATCAGGAATACAGTAGCCATAGCTCGCAAAATCGCCATCAAGCAGAAGAGTGTCGTACTTTTCTCACACTTGAAACAGGCCGTGGCCGCGAGCAAGGAGTTTCTGAGCGAGTTCAATGGCCCAGACCATGTCAGCAGCATTTTTCTGTAGTGGGGCCATGTTTCGCGACCAAGGAGGGGAGCGACATACGATTTCCACAGGTACAAAAGGCTGTGAAGGCGAATGTGAAGTTTTTCCGGGGGTTTTATGGGAAAGGTTATGTCAATAGCACTTACTCTTAGCCGTGTTCTGACGCGAAGGGTGTGTAGAGTTTGGAGTAGACTCAAGAGAGTCGGCCAATTGCAAATATGGGCGGTGTTATCTTTCATTTCTCTAGCTATTGTGTTTGATGATACTTTCGGCCAGGGAGGAACGCACGTTGGCGAGGAGTGCATATGCAGGCGTGATGCTATCTCCAATCAATTTTCTGCTTTTATGAGACTGCAGGCCGTGTGGATGCAATGTTGACCTGTGTGATTTCCTAGGGGTATTGGCGTCTCATCCCATTACATATACGAGCCTTTCCCCCAAGTACAATCTTCAAACGAGAGTCTTACCTCTGCTCTGGTTCTAGCTGGCTTCTTGATCATGTGGCCTACCGGTTTCGGAGATGATTTTCCAGGCTTGATAGAGTATTCCAAGCCACTTACCCAGCCGAAATGGCGGTTTATCACCCTGTTGTGAGTACCGTCCAAGTCACGGGTCGAAGAATACTAAAATATCATCCTAGTACCGCACGCTACTTGCGGCTTGTCGTCAACACCATAGCTCACTGGCGATTCAAATCAAAACCTGTCTTGAAAAGTCCAACTTTTTCCTACGAAGATGTCACGGCTATCCTTCCAACTATTTCTACCGACGTTAAAGAGCTTCGACAAACAATACAATCTATATTGGATTGTAATCCGTCCCAGGTTTTACTTGTTACCACGAACCGTCAATACAAAATTCTCCAGAAGCTTTCCAAATCAATGAATGCAAGAAATCTCAAAGTCCTTAAGATTTCGGTTGCCAACAAACGTTCCTAAGTTTGCAAAGCCATCCCTCTTGTTAGGACTCGTATCACGGTCATGGTGGATGATGATGTTACATGGCCCAATACAATCCTTCCTTGGCTCCTAGCGCCCTTCGAAGATGAGAAAATAGGTGGGGTCGGGACTTGCCAGCGTGTGAAGCGTCTTGAAACCGGAACCCTTATAGAGCTATGTTATAATCGGTTAGCTGCTGCGTACATTGAGCGTCGCAACTTCGAAATCTCGGCAACGCACTACATTGACGGCGGCACTTCATGTATGTCTGGAAGGACGTGTGCTTTTCGAACCGAGATCTTACAAGATCCTGCTTTTTTGTTAGGGTTCACGACCGAAACATGGAGAGGACGTCTTCTCAATGCTGACGACGACAACTTCGTCACACGCTGGCTAGTTGCAAAAGGATGGAAAACTTGGGTTCAGTACAATTCGGAATGCGAAATTGAGACGACTCTTGAGAATAATATCAAATTTTTGTATCAATGCGCTAGATGGGCGAGAAGCAACTGGAGAAGCAACTGGAGAAGTCTTTTTAAAGAAAGACACATCTGGAGGTAAGTTAAAACTCTTTATTGGTAATACAACGATTTAATTATTATATAGGAAGCAACCTTGGTCCACTTACGCTTTGCATCTCACTATGTTTACAAATTTTGCTATCATCGTTGACCCTTTGCTTTTTTGGTCATACTATGAAAGTACTTCATCATTTGATAAACTCTCAAAAGCATCCTATTGGGCTGTTTTCTTGATCTGGTGGCTGACCACCAAAAACATCAAATTAATCGGCCTTTATAAACGCAATATCAGAGATGTTTGGTTCCTACCAGTATTCATTCTCTTTGGCTATTCCCATAGTTTTATCAAGCTTTACGCATTTATTACTCTTGGTCAGGTATGATCTACTCTGTCAATCAGTATATCTAGAATCTAACCTCTATATTCCAGACAGGTTGGGGCAGTCGATAGGATCTGTCGGAGTTGCAATTCCAACAAAGGCGGAGAACAGAGACTGGAGATTGAAAGTGTTATGATTGTTAATAAAGGAACGGAAAAGTTTGTGAATATTAGTCGTTACTTTTGTATATATACTGTATTGTGACTTTTCAACTCCCTTAATACTACTGGCGAACGCATGGCTGTGTTGGGAGTGTGGATTGCGGAAATATCGTCCTTTAGTGTGCAACGTGCTGTCTTGGTCAGGGGCTCAGGTCACGTGTTCGCCTACCCATGAGTGCGGGGTCGTCAGCCCCGCCAGTATTCAGCCCCATTAAGGCCATGACAATTTTCATCATCAATTAGTCACTGTCTGATCATACCCTTCTCATTCGTGTGCATGACATATGGCTTAATTCCAGGATGGGATATATTTGCTAATGAAACAATACAGCAAGGAAACTAGCAGCAAGAGAAGAATACTCCGTGCTCGCAACTGTGAACGTATGTCCAACCGATTAAGCCACCGGCGACTGGAGTCGAAGTGTCTGTACCATCACCCAACACTCATCCGTGCTTTCCTCCACTATCTCCTCCTCTTCCTGCTCCTCATTCTCGAGTATGTCCATCTCCTTCTCGTCATCGTCCAGTACAGCCATTGCCAAGTCAGCGTAAAAAGCGACTGCCTTGGGCCAGGATTCACGCATCATGCGCTCTGCCCTGTCGCGAAACCTAACAGTCCCCAGAATCCTCGCCCTCTCATAACCGAATTCCTCCACTTCTTTTGCGTTGGGTTCAGTGGGATCATAGTCCGATTCGATGATGCAATCAGGGACCATCTTACAGAGCTTGTCCTTCAACGTTGGCAAATACGACTTGCGCACAGGAAGCTCCCAGGACCCATCTTCTAATTCCTCTATACTGAGAATCTTGTCGAAGTTCCCAAGCTTGTCAAGATTCTGTGCGTATTGTCCAAGATCAGACACCCTCACGAGAGTATATGAATTGAAGTCGTATCCATCCAGTTGAATTCGTCCCGATTCCGGGTCATTTTCGATTCCAGTCGGCTCAGGAAAAGTAGGAGAATCCCCCTTCGATCGTGCGACCACTCCTCTCAACCATGCTGTAAAGAGATCCAAGACACAGAGAGGGTCGGCACAAGTCCAAAGCCCCTTTTCGAGCGTGTTGTCTCTTAACATAGCATCAACCGCCATTCCCGCAAGTGCATCAACCTGCTGATTTTGTGCCTCAACGAAACCCAGCAACTCCACATCTTCCCTGCTAGGTTCAACATTGTACGGAAAGCATCTGGTATCGAGATCCCGTTCTAATGCTGAGACATATGACCCTAGCACAATCACCGCCAAAGAGCCGTTTGGTAAACTGATCGTACTGAGAATCTTTTCGTGTGGCGGAACTTTGGGCAGATACACATAGACGAGCTTGTATGCTTCCAAGTGAAATACGGCGCGAGGGAAGGCCGGGACGCGATGTTTGTCGTCAGACACCCAAGGAGAGGCAACAGATTCCTCCTCCCGTTGTGTCTTTACCAGCACCCAGCGCTCATCCGTGGTTGTCACTCCTAACTCCTGCTCCTTTTCATCGTCGAGTATGGCCATCTCCTCGACAATCGCCTCTTCATCACTTCTGGCTGGCCCTACTACCTCCTCCATCAAATACTCGAGCCCCGCCATTTTGAGAGCATCTCTATGAGCCAATCCATCCTTCATTCTGTATATCCAATATTGATCGGAAAATTCGTTGAAAGGATCCAAGGCGGGTGGCTGTATGTTGAGCACAGTGGCGAGAAATCGACGCATTTTCCCATTGTCTTTTACAGTCCAAAAGATCCTCAGAACTGAAAGCACCATGTGTTCAAAGACTGTTTGCGCATTGCCAAGATATTCGAAATTCAAGATTGCATCGAAATCCGCATGGTATGAACCTTTGATAGGCTGGTTGGCATTTGGATTGGGAGGCAAAAGTCGTTGATAACATAGCAAAGCCCCCAGGGTCAATACGAGCTGCTCTTTTGATTGAGAGTCTTGGATGTCTTTGATATGTCGTTCATATAGCCTCCAAGCATCAATTGAGGCTGCCCATTCAATCAAGACTCTACCAGCCGTCGGCTTGATTGAGTTCCAACAAAGAAGCACAAGAATGTTATTCCTTGGGATCTGGAGGGAAGGATGTTCGCGGTAGAAATGCGCTCTGTCTCCTGTCAGTATCATTCTCAATATTCCATGGGATGATTACATTTGTGCACGAATCATATTCGCCTGTCCGCAACTAAGTTTGTTTTGAACTTCGAGCGGAATGTCCTGGAGAAAAATTAGAACTGCTCAAGTCTGTTGCCCAAAGAATCATACCAAGTACCCATTTGGAAACCCAATTGGAAGGTTAGCCATCATTTGAGTGCTCAATTTCACAACATCCAGCGTATGGATCGTTTTGTCGGGGAAGAGCGGGGACTTTGATAGTGCATCGAGCATCTTCCGCGAGTCAAAAATCCCAAAAGGCTTCAATACTTTAATACCGACAACAAAGCTGACTATGTTGGCATTATCAATAGCTGTGTATCGCGGATCAATATTGTGCTGCCGACGATCTCGCTTCCCGCCAAAAAATTCGAGCCAGTATCGGAAAAGTGACAATCTGTGAAATTCTGCAGCAATTTGAGCAGCTCCCAATCCGGCCTCACAATTGGCAATTGAATTTCTGGGGTAGGCAGATAACTGTCGGCAGAGGCTCCGAAAACCTTGGAGTAATTCGGTTTCATTCTTCCCAAGGAGCGCAAGAACAGCTGGCGTGTCGTAGTCATCGCAGCAGCCTAGAACAAGGAGCACAAGACCTTGGGCGAATTTGGTACGGATCTGAGTGTCAGATTCCTGAGAACAGTCAGTGCTATTCCTTATAAGGGGATAAGGATGTGTTTACCAGGTCATGCCACAAGATTGCCCACTCGATCGGTAATTGCTGTCGCACAAAGGCGTAATCCCGATAAGTCAACGCGAGTCCTAGGGGGCATCCAGAAGAGATTGCCCCGACGGCGTCTTGGACGTAGCGAGCATCAGCATTCCACGCCGCCGCGCATTTGCCTTGCACCAATTCTTCCTCATCCACTGGCCTCATGGGGTCGACGTATTGAAACTTGAACCCATTGGAGGAGAGCCACGGAACATATGACTCATTGACTGCAACTCGGTACATGCCATAGCTGCTGCCAGCAACGTATATTCCCGGTGCTGATAGTATTTGATACCAATCGGACTGGATTGGCTCAATTTGATCCGCTGGCACGCGGTACAACCTCCATGGTTTGTCACTTAGAGGTGTACCGATAAGCTCGTCTACATCGAATGGGATTCGCTGAGAGGTCTAGCATTTGTTAATCATGGGTTCTTGAGAAAGTTAATGGAGCCTTACCTCCTCGACCACAGTTGTGACCAATATTTGCCCGTCAATAGGGGTGATAACTCCGGGGATGGGAGTGGACGGGGCGGAATTGAATGCTGGCATCTCGAATGCCTCGTTACACGACATGTACAGTTAGGCAAACAATGCAGCCTCAGTAGCAAAGTGGGCAAAGAATGAGTCTCTTTAACAAAACGAGGCAAACACTCTTTCCTAGAAGAGCCCAGTCGTTTATATGATCAATCAGTGGATGCGAATCCAAACCACGGACCTTGCTCCACACCCCATATGGTTCCCATGCATGCCGGAAACCCTGGGCAGCCCGGGGATCACGGAAGATATGCAGATCAAGCCGCGAATACACATCGAACAAAAGAAAGATAAGCCTCACTAGGGAAGCCACGGGATGCTCGCACAACTATGGAGCCGCTGGTTGGTTGCGTCGAGGTAAAATGTATGTTGGAATTCTGCCAGGCCTAGAAACTGGGTGCATAGCCGTTTCCTGCCCTTGTCACCTAGTACAAAATGGAGTTATTTGCGTGAGGCGCTTTGACGATACCCCTGTTCGGGCTGAAGGTGTAGTGTGCTGACTGGCTCGGCTAGAAGAGGCGCATGAAAAGGCAACAAAGTTTCCTTTTCGTGACAGCTTTCGCATCACAACTGACCAAGAACAATTAGAACCGATATTATGACCACATCATTGGATCAGGAAACTATTGTTGCAATCTCCCCTTCTCGTGTTTTTGAATCAAATGTAAGACAACACCTGTTTTCAAAATTTGAGATTATTCATTCGTTGAAGGAGTCGCAATCGTCCGCCGCGGGGTCTTTTGGGCGAGGAACAGATGAACACCGCGGCCAGAATGCCCTGGGAGGTTGTCATTCCATCTCCTTAGAGCCCTCATGGCCGCCAGCATTTCAATCCGAAAGTGCCAGCCCTCCAGATCTACTTCCACGATCATCTGGTCTCCAGGCGTTGACAGCATCGTCGTGTCCTCTCTCCTCTTCGATAACTCCAACCAAAATAACCAGTGCGTCAACGACGGCCTCTCCAAAGCTGTCGACAACAACCTCGGCCCTCTCACCACCATCAAATGATGCCTCAACGACGGCGTCGGCCTCGACCCTCTCACCACCATCAGATGGTGTTTCAACGACGGCCACTCCACAGCTGTCGACAGCAACCTCGACTCTCTCACCACCATCAAATGGTGCCTCAACGACGGCCACTCCACAGCTGTCGACAGCAACCTTGACTCTCTCACCACCATCAAATGGTGCCTCAACGACGGCCCATCTTCCGCTGTCAGGATTGTCGCACCTCTCCTCATCTTCCACCACAGAAAGAGCACCGGCAGCTCCCTCAGCCGAAGAATATTTTCGGGATAAGGTTGGATCCGAGAACTCCAATCGAGTCAAGAATTTAGTTCGAGCGGTCGATGGCCTTATTGAGTCGCAAAAGCTCGACTTGGTGGCGCTTGCCTCCGTAGTGGAAATATGGTCAAGGGTTTGTAAAGAGTGTGGTGGGCCTATCACGAGGCTTCGATGTCTATCTCTGGCTCTTGACAAGTTTGATCACCACTTCACTAATCTGCTCGGTAATATATTTTTCGGCCATGAGGTTGAACATATCGTGCGGTCGAAGAACTTGGATCTGTCGACGGGCCAAAAATCGGCGAATGCGGCTTTCATAAAGGTAGCTAAAGAACTTGGCATTTCGGTAAAAGATGTGAAGGCCAGATACAAAAGGAGCAAGATTCTTACGCTACTTCTTGCAAAAGATGGGCCCGGTACACTTTTGCAACTGGGTATAGGCGTAGATTCTATGTAAGTGAAAAGAAACCCTAGCTTTGTCAGAAGATTGTACTAAATGGCATACTAGCTGGGAGACCAAATTCACCATAGAGGATGTACAAATCCTACTCGAATATCGTGCAAAACACTTGGTACATCTCAAAGACCAAGCTCGCACACTTGATCCATGTGCTCGCCAAATGCTCCTCAACGCCATGTTTGCGTATGGCTGGAGTTGGGACGAGCTAGCAAATAGCCGCAGTGGGCTGGCGGTTTGCCTGCAACGGCACAGAAACCTTGATCAACTAGCAGACATGGAAGACAACTTTGCAATCACACAATCTCTCAGATACTCAGCAACGGGAGAAGACTCGGGCGCTTCAGACGACAGAATTCAAAACAAGAGACGATATGGTGGTCCAGACAATACAGGACGTTCGGTCAAGCGAGTTCAGCGGGCAGAGGGAATTGAAGAACTGGATATATCGATGATGATGCAGGCGCATGCTGCTGATAACCTGGATATCACGACGATCATGCAACAGGCCCAGGTGCTCGGGGTGGACATATCGACGATGATGCAGGCGCATGCTGCCGGCAACCTGGATATCACGACTACCATGCAACAGGCCCTGGCGTTCGGGCAACTGGACATATCGATGGAAATGCAACTAGCGCGGAATTTTGGGAGGAATGCGGATATCGAAGGTGGTGTAGCCTGCGCGGAGGTTGGGGAAACAAGATATGTCGGAGCCGGTACAACCTGCGCAGACGTTCGGGGACTTGAAACTTTCGGTGATATTGCGACCGACGCTGCCACTCCATTACCTGGATATATGCTACAGACAACAACAGACGCTCAACAGTACATGTTCCCAACCTACAACACAACCTCCCCAAGCATGTCTGCATTGATGGAATCACTCGCGGACGCAAGTACAGAATGAAAAGAACCAATTTCATTGCGTCTGGGAAGGCAAATGGAACTGCGCTGTCATTTCATTCTGAACAGAAAGAATATGAATGATGTGTTCCCGCGGCCATCCGTCTTCAAACTTGAATCGCCCGCCAGATAAATGACAGACCCTACATTCCAATCTATGGACGAGGTCACCCCACGAGAGTCATAGTATTCGATTGTAGGATTTCCAACTTTCACCAAAGGGATCACCACAGCTGAGGTAAGGGGACGTATTCGAAAAGATCCTTCGGTAAGGACAAACACTTCGGGAATCCACCATGATTCGATTTTGTTCGGATCGAAGACCGTTGCGGTGGAAGAACCAGGTTCAATCTGTTTGAAAGTTCTTAGCTATGAGCGCTACCAACGGAGTTACAAGACTTTGAGCCAACCTTATCCTGGTAGCTTCTTATAAATTCCTTCTGCACATCTGCGCAACTGCTTGTAAAGTTGAGTTTGGTGACGGGTTTCTCTTCGGCAGAAATAGTTCTATCGCGGCAGTCGCGCGCGGCGTGCTCGACCAAGTGGAGGAAGGTTGTTGTTGGTTGCGAAATTGCAAGAGACCCTTCTCTGCAAGCAGACATCTTCAGAATACATGTCCTTTTAGAGAACTCTAAGGTCGATACTGCAGCGTTCCGAGATATGGCGTGCCTGTTTGGCAATGTTTTTGAGATAAGGTTTTCGAACGTGGCAAGCGCACAGACCAGCTTCCTTGGCGGGACCTGGGGTTCACGTGACCCGAACAAGTAGCAATCATGATTTCTATATTGGGACAAGCATTCGCCTGTATACAACCTTTAACTTACTAGACATAAGTAATTAAGTAATTACTTAATATAATATATAATAAAATAAAAACGATATTCTTAAATATATATTAGTTTTTAAATTAAATTTATAAATATTAAATCGATTTTTAATAATATAATTTAAAAATCGATTATAATATAAAAGCGATTAAAATAAATAGCGAAGTTTTAATTATTCGATATTCGTTTTATATTAAAATTAAATTATAATCGTATTTTATTATATAATTAAATTAATTTTTATATAATTATATATTAATTTATTTAAATTAAAAATAAATAATATATTAAAATTTAATTTATTAATAATAATTTTTTTTTAAATATATAAATATAATAATTTTAAATTTTTTATATTAATTAATATAAAAAAAAATTTAAATTTAATAATATTAATAAATTTTTTTTATATTAATTATAAATTTTAAAAAATTTAAAAAATTTAATTAAATTATTTTATAAATTAAAAAATTTAAATAATATTTTTTTTAATATTTTTAAATTTTTATTTAATTTATAAAAATTTATTATATAATTTAATTACGATTTTAATTAATATTATATAAAATTTATTATTATAATATAATTTTAATATTTATTTATAAATATATTTAATATTAATTTTTTTTAATTTTATTTATTAATAAAATTATAAAATTTTAAATAAATAATATTCGAATTTAAATTAAAAAAATAAAAATAATAAATTATAATTAAAATAAATTTATTTAAAAAAAATATTTAATTTATTATTTAATTTAAACGTTTTTAAATTAATTAAATTTTAAAATTTTTTATTTTTTATTATTAAAATTAAAAAAAAAATCAATTATTTTAAAAATATTATTTTAAAAATATTATTAAAATATTAATCGTTTTTTTTTATAAATAATTAATCGCGTTATTATACGTTTAAAAATAATTAAAAATATATAATTATTATTTAAAATTTATAAATTTAAATATTTTATAAAAGTTTAATTTAATAAAAATTAGTTTAAAATAAATAAATTAAAAATAATAAAATATAAAAATATAAAAATATAAAATTAAATAAATTTTAAAATAAATTATATTATTAATAAAAAGATTAATTCTTAGTTTATAACATAAAAATTTGAAAAATCATTCATTTGTAACAACGTTTCCAGCCAAGAAAAAGAGTGTAAAATCCCATATTTCAAGTTTGGGAAGCGAATTAGCTAAGTTCGCCAAACGGCTGCATACGGCAAAGTCCTTCGCGCTTATCGAGCGCAAATGCGCGTACTTTTTCTCGACGTTATATGACGCGCTTACATCCTCATTTTTCACGAGAACGTTTTACCATTATGTCCTATCATTCCAAAAAGAAGAGTATCTAGCTCTCTCTGAGGCCAGTCTCATCGTTCACTGTTGACAGGTTAATACACTCTCACGAATTCTTTTACGATGGGTTCGTCCGGTGTTTTACAACAGCAACGAATAAACGACTCGCAACAGCATTTCTCACAATCAAATCAACAAGTCCTTATCCGCACTCCAAACCATCACAATAGACAACTTCCCCCCGTACCGAACTATTATAGTCCCTTATCACCACAACAACTCTCATTCCCACTTGTGAAACCATCTCCTCCCGTCTTCGAATCATATCTCTCCCGTGTCTACATATAGTCACTCGAATGTAGCACGACAAAACGACCGGCCATTCAAATGCGACTAATGCCCGCAATCCTTCGACCGCAACCATGATCTCAAGCGACATAAACGGATCCACTTGGCAGTAGATGGTGGAGGAGAGTGACATTGGTGGAGAAGGAGGGCGATATTGGTGGAGGATAGTGGAGGATAGTGGAGGATAGTGGAGGATAGTAGAGGATAGTGGAGAAGAGTAATATTAGTAGAAGAGGAGGCCGACATTGGTCGAGGATGGTGGAAGAGCGACATTGGTAGAGGAGGAGGGCGACATTGATGGAGGGGAGAGTGACATTGGTGAAGCCTTTTCTTTGCGAGCATTGCGAGAAGAGATTTTCGCGAAAAGATGTATGAAAGGTTTGCTCCTTATTCGATTTGATTCGCAGATAAAAGGCAAGAGATAGCTGATTGAACGAACAGAAACATATTCTCGTGAAAAGGTGCGGGAAGATTGCCGCAGAAAGAGAGAGAATTGTCTCCACTTTCTCATTTTCAATCCTTTCGCGTTCCTCCTTTTCACGTCGCGCGTTCCGTATAGCTTTACAGTCAGCTACTTCTGCTAGATACCAGTCCTCCTTGTTGTGTTTTCGGCCCCAGCTTAGCCAGGCCTCTGAATCATCCGGCTCCGGCGTCCCCTCTTCTACGTAGGTGCGTCGCTGAGCACGCTGCCGCCAGTCTCGATTGATGGTAGAACCTTTCTAGCCATGTCAATCGTGAGCTCGGAAGTATGGGTGCGAAGATGTAAAGCAGAGTCGGGAAACGATGTTGTGTGTCTGATATTTCGTCGCTGGCAGTTGGCGAAAATTGGTGGTGGTGGAAACATTATGCGCTTAGTTTCATCATCATATTTCCGGACTAGAGTCGCTACGGACCTCAGCGGCAGAGCTGACCCGTGCTTACACGTTTTGCCGCCGGGAGGAAGCAAAGCTGAAACAGCCCATGATGAGACGAGGGGACCCGTAGATACGGTAGGGCACGGTACATTCCCGAGACCCCGTGCCCTGCCAGTGCGATCTCGGGCGGCAGCACCCATATGGACGAGTTGAAAATGGGGTGCAGCTACAAAATATATATCATGTGAGCAAAGATGACAATCATCCCTAGGAGCTGCTACGTAGTTATAGTCTAGTGGATTTTCTTTTCAAGTCCCTTTGCCCGATTTCTGCTTGTGTTCGAAGGAGACGCAGGGATGAGGCTGCGGGCCGCATCGAACGCCTGGCCTGAGCAGAGGATGTAGATCCATGTCAAATGGAGAGTTTTAGGCGCCGTCTTTTGCACGGGCAATGTGCTTTTAACCAATGAAATCTCCCGATTCAGCCTCATTTTTTGCTCCCAAGCATTGTATGTCTTAAAATGCGGCTCAACCTAGCCTCCCGAGTTTCTCTTCTCTTTTACTACGCCCAACCGGGCGACGACTCAGCTAGATTCAGCTCCAACGCAGTCCAGACCCTGTAGTCATGTTCAAATGATAAAAGGGTAGTCGAGAAATTTGTTTCCTATTGTGGAGATCCAACGTCTGGCACTGTTGGGCCTTCTGCCTATGCGCCCAAGCACCAGACCAAGATGTATACTCAAATTTTACCCTACTATTCTTGCAATTCGGATTCATCACTACTAAGCCTTTGCGACCTGCCATGCTTATGCTGTCGCTATAACTTCTTATTTATTTTCAACTCTCAAAACTTGTCGATCCCTGCCGTGAAAGCGGACTTATTGTAGCGTTTTTTTTTTTTTTTTTGATGACATTATCTATTCTTTGAAAGACTCAAGATCTTAATACCCACGCGCAAATCATGCGTCTTTTGCAGATCGACGACAATAGCAACTTTAGCTTTACTAAGAATTTGCTCGATTTTGATATTTTTTTTTACGCGATACTTTCATATACTTAAGGAAAGGATAATAAAGAAATCACTTTTCAAGATATAGAGAATAGTGCGAGTGAGAGCGAGCCTAGCTATAAGAATAAGGCTGGCTATAAAAAGATTCTGTTTTGTTTAAAACAAGCTGTTAAAGATAGTCTCAAATACTTTTAAGTAGACAATTGCTGTATCAACAAAGAGAATTCTGCCGAACTCTCGGAGGCTATCGTCTCCATGTTTCGCTGGTACTCTAACGCGAGACACTGCTATATGTACTTGATAGACGTTTCAGCGCACGACATCGATCAGAAATCAGCTTTTCGGCAGAGCAGGTGGTTTGGTCGCGGCTGGACCCTTCAAGAGCTTCTTGCTCCAGAATCGGTTAAGTTTTTCTCGAGAGAAGGCAAACAACTGGACGACAAGAATTCTTTCGTTCAATTAATCTGCGAGATAACGGGGATCTCTACCGCTACTCTCCAAGGAGCACCTTTGCCTTTCTTCTCCGTTGCTGCACGGATTTCATAGGCAAACGGACGAAAAACCACGCGCGAGAAAAACATGGCATATTCTCTTATAGGCATTCTCTGTCTTAATATGACTCCTATGTATGGCGAAGGGAAGGATGAGGCGTTCATGCGGCTCAATGTCGAGATCGAAAAGCGGTTACAAATTTTACCGAAAAAAAACTGGTACGTCGAACAAATCTCTATATCTAGCACCGCTAACTTCTCAACAGGTTTAACGCCAGTACTACTACAGGCCTCACAATGCAATTCAGAGACCTTTCAAAAACTGTTTTCTCGCTTTAACCACGATGCGCAGAAGCTTCTGAGAGCCTTGATATCCCCCAAAACTAACTTTTTATTACACGAGAAGAAATCGAAGCTTCAAAGCGCTACGACCGCGATACTACCCCTCATTTAACACCATCAAAAGTCAAGATCACTGTGCAGACCGATAAGATCCCACGCTATCCGACACGAGGTTGGATATTTGGGAGCGATCCCGAATAATGCGACTACTTTCTAGACACCGATAAAGAGCGAAGTGTCAGTGGAACCCATTTTGAGATCTACTATAATTGGGAAAGTATAGTCTTGATGATAAGAAACTTATCTTCCAATGGACTTACGATCAAAGCTGGCAAAAGAAACATCATCAACCAAGGGGACAAACGAGCTCTGTGCCAGGTGGACTGCAGTATTGATGTCGGGCTACTTACCTTCGGTTTGGAGATTCCGGATCGTGGCCAGCTACAGTCGCTTTACGGGGACAACCTCGAGGTTTACCGCAAGATTGTGAAAGAAGCTGTTCCTAATATGGCTTCATTAGCTGTCGAGCAGCGGGGCAAGTACACTCCAGCAGTAGAAGGACTTTTAGCAACATCGACCAGTACTCCTACGAACAAGTACTATTGTCGTTGGAAAATTGGCGAAGGCAGCACAAGTACAGTCTATAATGCAATAAACAAATTCTCAGGGCGCGAGATTGCGCTTAAAGAATTCTATAATCGAAGAACGGCATTGAGAATCTCATCAGAAATTAAGATATTTGATCGTATTAAGCATATGAGATGCTTATTCTTTTTTCTCATAGCACCGCTAACTTTTACAAGGTCCATATTACGCGATACATCGAAGTCGTCGAAAATCAGAGTCTTTCACTAGTGATAGAATTCGTTGGTGGAGGTAGTCTGACTAATCTTCAAAATGTTTCCCGCCGCGAGACTTTGCTAATGGCCCAGCAAACGAGCCAAGCCCTATCTTACTTCCACGACCAAAGCATCACGCACCGAGACATCAAGCCAGCGAATATACTCATCGTCTCTCGAGGCCGTGATTTTCACTGTAAAGTAGCTGACTTCGGTGAATCGAGCGAAGACGAATCAATATTGACTACGTCCTGTGGAACATTACTCTACCAAGCACCAGAAATAACGGAGCCTCACTCTAAAGTTGTGGACATATGGTCCCTCGGTGTGACTATAGCCCAGTATTGGTTCCATTGATTCCCCTATTGCGTACGCGAACTGTCAAACACTCCTCGAGATTCTTGGTTAGCGGACACGGAGAAAGTTGATACATTTCAAAGAGATATGCTTGGGACGCTGAAATGGACAGCACCGGGAATGACAAGGTGGCATAGCCTTCTGCATCAAAAGCTCAAGGAAGAAAAAGAACGAGACTGTCGAATGGCGGACATTTTGCTTCATATGCTCGAGGTAGATCCCGTGAAGCGTTACTCAGCAAGCCAAAGCCGATATCACCTCGACAACCTCCCTCTGCCCGAGTACGTGCTGCTGCAGGTTGCATTGATTTTACTGACTACGTAATAGTGAATTGGGGACACGTTCAGAGCCGCCGGGCCCGCATAAACGTGGTGCGGACTTAGCAGAGCTTGACGTTCCAAATGCAGACTTAGCCGAGCTTGATGTTCCAAATGCCTCCCGCCGCTTTCGCTGCAATTCAGAGCACTCAACTATCGGGCCAGTACCTCTACGCGCAATTTCTGAGGAACCACTAGAGACTGGAGGATCCCAATACCAGCCCCAGGTTTCAAAGGCTGCTCCTCTCAGGGATCCACCGGGAGATATTGCACCCTCACCGAAACGCTCTAAAAGGCTCGAAACCCCGAAAGAAACATCCCTCTGCCAAAGAGAGCAGATTGTCCGCCTGGACCCACAGAGTCGAGAGATTAATGCTACAGATATATTCAAAGCCACTGGCAAGAAAAAAGTGACAAAAGCGATAGACAGGTTCGTCCATCGTACGACTCGAACAAGTACACATATATCTTTTGATGATGGCGAAGAATTCATAAGATACTTGAATATGCCAGAGAGCTCTGCTACAACCTTGTTGCAAGTCATAGAGCAAAATCAACTTCAAGCTACAGTGCCGATCACGAGCACTGTTATCAAACCAGACTTCAAACAAGCTGGCGGCGTTCCAGCGGCAAAATTGGGGTCGAGTACTCCCAATCCTGTGGGACAAGAAGGAACTGTGTCAGATGAAGTGGGGATGAAAAAAGAGATGAAGAGAGTAGAGAGCCCAGGAACCTAGACGTAGGGTGGGAAGGCCGACTAAAGCAGAGGCTACAGTGAGAAAAGCAGAGGAAAAGGGGAAAGTATAGACGGTTAGCATTGTCTGTAAAATTCGGCTTTTTTCTTGGTTTGGAGTTGGTATCTTGATAGAAAAATTGACCAGGCAAACTTGCCCGAGGCCAAGAATTCAAGCACTTAGCCTGAGTGCGGCGTTCGAGCTTCGAGTCATTTCGCAAATTAAAGTCTCCGCATTCATTTGGCTGATTTGCATTGATCTGTCCTCGAACGAAAGCCCAAGCAATGACGAGACAAGAAAATATGAAATACAATTGCTGCTTATTTTGCTTTCGTCACATTATTACTCTCACTGTCCCTATTATCGTCAGTCTCCCCCTCGTCCTTATTGCTGCTCCACACTATATACCGGGCCCTTTCTCTGGCTATAGCTTTCTCCATGCGTCTCTATAATCCCGACTGAACAGCTAGTGTTTGTGGAAAAAAGGAAAGGGAGCTGAATGGATCATTGCGGCCTACATTTCAATCGAGCTTTAGTATAACGCCGATTCGTCTTGGCCTGGGACTAACTTACTTAAATGCACCGTCCCTTCGAGTTCAAAGAAGTCCTGTGCCAATTGCCACTGCAGATTCCATTTGAACCGGGAAAGAAAGCTTCTACTCGTCACTTACATCCGGCCTCTCGCTCACTAAGCCTTAGGGACTTCCGGGTCCCAGTAGCTATACTAGGTGTCTTCGGGGCGTTCTTGCCTCTACCTCGGGGTTGACCACTTTTCTTGGCTTCAGTCGATGAGCTGCGATCGATATTCTTCTTCGCAAGAATCTTCTTTCTTTGTGCAGATTTGCTCTCTATCTCAAGAGATTTCTTCTCCAACCTCACAATCTCGCGCTCCAAATAGTCAAACTCTATCCGCCAATAGTCGATAGCTTGTATACTTTCTCGAAACTGTATATAGCCTCGCTTTTCGCAAAGACTTTGCCAGTATCTCGCTCGATGATAATAATATATTGTGCCAAAAACTGATTTGTGGATCTCGTCTTGTGGTATATTCGACGCTTTCGATATAAGTTGGGTGTACGTTGAGAGCCATTCGAACTGACCCGCATATTGGAAGAAAGAAAAATTGTGTTGAGCTTGTTGGTTTTGAGGAAGATCCTTTTGCCAATTTTGACCCCGCTGGCATTTCTCGTGAAAGCTGTCATGGTAGTATGACTCCCAGTGATCTGCCTCGATTTTCCAGTATCGGTCGTCGAAGATATTCTTTTGTCGCCATTCCTCAAGAGCGAACGTTGCGCTAAGGTAGCTTGACTTTTGTAAATATTCGATTCGCTGGATCCAATGCTTCGCGTCCGGGATAACGAGGGGCGTTGAGCTACGCGAGTTGGTAGCATCGTAAGTTCGCGGATTGTGTCCCTTAAATTCAAGTAGATGGGCTATCTCATCGGGATCTAGTACCGCTTTGGCGGGCGAAGAGACTGAATCGACACTTCGTCGAGGTAGTGTATCTGCAATTTTCGAATCCATTTCCGTTCTGGTGTGTGTGCCGCTTACAGGTCTCTAAGTTGAGATCGCTGCTAAAGTCTTTCGCCAATCGGTAATTACAAACGCTAAAGGGGAAGGATGGTTTGTTGTTGGTAGGCAAGTGTTTTGTTTTCTGAGGGAGGTTCTCGCAAGAGCGCCGTAACACGGAATCCACTAAGCCGTAAGGGCATAGTCTTTTCACATGACTTAAGCTAAGCGAATTAAAGTTAAGTGGCAGTGCAAGCCACAAGCTTCGTGGCTTTCGATGTGGCTTATGGAAAGATGCCGCTTACCGCCTAGCTCCGTACAAATTTAGTGGGGGCGAGGTAACTTCTATTAAAAGTTAATAATTCTTTTCCAAGCGTGAAAAAAAAAGCTTTTTAAATCCAAGTAATTATATATCCAAAATAATAAATAGTTTTTAAATTTTTTTTTTAAATATTATTATCGGGAAATATTTTTTGCCAGCCGTTTTGCCGAAAAGCACGTGCGCTACTAGTGCTATTGGCTCGCTAATTAGCTGCCAGCGCCACCGGTCATTTTTGCCTTAGTGCTAATAGCGCCAGCCCGGTGCTAATAGTGCCAGAGCACTGCTAATAGCACCAGCTCAACGCTAAATGCTTAGATATTTGAAACTTATAATTTAGAATATTAATTGAGTCTATTATAAAAGTTTCAAACAAATCTATCGAGCGCGCATTGAGATATTAAGCTATAAAGTTGGAAGCTGCGAGAGTTTTGGTGTTCTTCGCTAAGACTTACATGCAAACTAGCGGCCGCGCCTTATCCGACTAATCATTGAAAATATCGAAGTAATGGATAAGAATGAAAATTGAAAATATTAACGCTATTTAAAATCTAATCGTAAAATCGATCGATTCAAGCAAAGTTTACGCGCGTAGGGAATGCTGGCATATAGGGTGCTGCAATTAATCGAGCATTTAATCGGTGTTGAGAGCTTGGGTTGAGGCACTTAGAGGCTGAGCGGCTCAATTGATTAAGTGTGGCTGCATAAATGCCGCGCGCAGTCGTTTGCAGCCGCCCGAGAGCCGAGAGTTTTGGTGTTTTTATTGGCCGGACCCACTTGCTAATCGGTTGCTAATTGGACGCCAAAGATTTAGACATGCAATTACTGCGTAGCGCGCGCCATTGGCAAGCCGCTGGCACTATTGGCAGATGATTGGAACGTGACAATTTTTCCTGATAATATTATATTAAATAATTTTATTACGTTTTTTTATATTTAATTTAATTAAATTTTTTTAATAAAAGAATTTCGTTTATATTCGTTTTTATTATTTTTTATTATTTAATAATTTAAAATAATTATAAAATTTTTATTTATAATATATTATTTTTTATATAATTTAATTATATATATAATATAATTATTAATTTAAAAATTATATTATTATAATATATTAATATTTAATTAATAAATAAATAAAATTATATAAATAATTTATATTTAAAAATAATAATAAATATATATAATTATATATATTATAAAAATAATTAAAAATAATTTTAATAATTTTATTATTTAATAATATATTAAATAAAATAATTTAAATTAATTAAATTAATTAT